>JAEIFV010000603.1:0-199611 GCA_018904265.1 Lordiphosa collinella | reverse complement strand
GTCTTGCCGCCCTATTTATATGTATATACTTTTAGTATTTTTGGTTTTCTTTTGCATTTGCGGCCAACGGGTCACACTGACCAACGAACAGCTGTGTTTTGTTGTTATCAGCAGCGGAATGGTTTCTTTCAATTGCGTGTACTTTCCGTTGATTAAAAGTTAAGTTCAGCCAAAAATGATGGATTGAAATTGAATTTACACCCGCACACACACACTCACACACTGTGACTCATCACCTCCAGCTAACCACGTAACGTGGCCAGTGGCTGCAGCCGGTTCTTTGCAATTGCAATTTAATTGAATTAGTGCCAAAGAGCAATGTCTGCCACAGCCATAGGCATTAATGCGGCCATATCGGCTGCTGCCTACTGCATGACAGTTCGCCTGATACCACAATTCCGTGACATGTTCCTCAAGGCGAATTTGTTTGGCAAGGATTTGTGCAAGAAGGACAAACCCCAGGTGTAAGTGGAATCTCTCTAGTCTCAACATCAACTCTAAATGTCTTCTATTTTAGACCCGAATCCTATGGCGTGCTAATTGGTTGCGTTTTTCTGGTCTCCCTGTTTCTGTTCATACCCATACCTTTTACATTTGATGAGGCAGCCGCCACGGATGCTGTCACTGGCGGCAAACCCGTCACGTTTCCACATGACAAAGTATATCCTGAGCCTAAGCTAAGAATTCTAAGAATTATCCTAATTATTTCCTAACAGTTTGTGGAATTGATAGCCGCCTTGTTGTCCATTTGTTGTATGATCTTTTTGGGCTTTGCCGATGATGTGCTTGATCTGCGCTGGCGTCACAAGCTGCTCCTACCCACCATAGCCACCTTGCCACTGTTGATGGTGTACTATGTCAACTATAATTCCACCACAGTGATAATGCCGAACTTTGCTCGTGGCCTGTTTGGCCAGTCGGTTAACATAGGTAAAGGGTCAAGGAGAGGATAACAAATCGTATGTTTTAATTCCTTTAATATTCTAGGCGTACTCTATTATGTCTTTATGGGCATGCTGGCGGTATTCTGCACAAATGCCATTAATATACTGGCTGGCATCAATGGCCTGGAGGTGGGACAGTCCCTTATAATAGCCGCCTCCATTTTGATATTCAATTTAATTGAATTGGGTCTGGGACATCAGGTGGAGTCGCATGTCTTTTCCATTTATTTTATGCTACCCTTTTTGGCCACCACTTTAGCTCTGTGGAAGTTTAATAGGTAAGTCGTACTCTCATTTGTGAACGAAAATTTACGTCTATTTTATAAATATTTAATTCATTTGGCAAATAATTACAAATTCTAATTTAGTTAGGTGATGATTTTGTCTACTGACACAATTTTTGTACTCTGTACCAAAGGTACACAGAGTATATTAAGTTTGTGCAAAAGTATGTAACAGGCAGAAGGAAGCATCTCCGACCCTATAAAGTATCAACAGCCGAGTCGATATAGTCATGTCCGTCTGTCCGTATGAGCAAAGAGATCTCAGTTTGTCTACTCTAGCATAGAGGGACTTGGTAAGCTGGTTGATGTGTGTGATAAAAACCAACCTCTTATCCAAGTAAACTCCCAAATATTTGTATCCTGACTTATCCGGGAGTAATTCGTCATACAAAAATACGCCTGGGCAGATGTCACGGAGTAAAGTTTACGTAACACTTACCCACTTGGCCAGATTCAAGGCTATTTTCCAACGCTTAGCCCAACTGCCAAAACGGAATAAATATTGTTGGATGATATCCATAGCGCTATAATTGCAGGAGTCTCCGCAAAGGTAGCCAAGAGTAGATCTTGAGGGTTCTCAATGGGAACTGTATCTCCTGTTGGCATATCCATTGTAAATAGCGGGTAAAGAGTAGGTCCGAGTACACTCCCCTGAGGAACACCTGCTCTTATAGACCTTACACTAGATTCAGCTCCGTCAAGAATCACTGTGAAAGCTCTCTCATCGAGGAAACTTCGCACAAAATCGAAGAGTTGAGGAGGAAGCATACTTTTAGTCTTGCACAGAAGGCCATCGTGCCATACTCTATCAAAAGCCTGTTGTACGTCTACAAATACTGCCACCACGTATTCCTTAGCTTTATAACCATCAATAATAAAATTGACAACACGATTTAATTGTTCCGGGGGATCCTACATTTGACTTCGTTCAGTGCCAATATTCGATTTAGCAGGCAGATTTTAAAAAAATATTTGACACTGAGGACAAAAGGCTAATAGGACAATATGACTCCACCTCCGAGGGACTCTTCCCAGGCTTGTGAATCATCACGATTTGGGCTTTCTTCCAGCACTTAGGGAAGTAGCTTAACCGCAAGGCAGCATTAAACATAAGGACCAGAAAGAGAAGAGCTTTGATGGGAAGCCACACCCCCTCAAATTGGAAAAAAAACGTAATATCTCCCACAGTTTTATAGATAGAAGGTTCGAACCTTTAGTAATCAGGATTATTTATCGATCCGCCGAAGGAATGGAAAAGATCGGATGAACGATAGTCGAGTTATAAGGAAAACAAACAATTATGGGCAGCACCGGTCGCAACGGTGATGGGCAGCACTTCACAGGTACAGAGTATTTTACTCTTCTTTATCTAAATGATTAATCATTAATTTGAAAGGCGCAAAATCAGTAACTCTTTTGGTATTGTTCCGCTTTTTATGATTTTCGCCCCTCTATAAAATCTATCAGGCCGTGGTTTTCATCCTCAAAGAAAACAAAACGAACGATTGGTTTAGTGTCGGTCGAACGATCAATTGAGTGTTTCATTTCCAAATTGTTCGTTGATTTACCTTAACAACTGGTGAATCAAAACAATTCAATAAATAATCATAAAAAAGTTGATAGTAGTTGAATAAGGTGTTTAAAATGTCGTTTCTATTTTAAGGGCATTTATTAGCATTTTCCCAGCGTTTCATAAACAAGTGAAAACCAGAACAGCTGAACAAAATATGTGAATTCGATTGGAGGCACGTGGTAAATTGAAGCTATTCATAAAAATTATTAATTTTTTATTAAAAATAATTTTTAAGGGAATGTAAAATTGCAAAAAGTATCTAAATACACTAAACAATGGTACAAAATTAACTTTAAGCCATTAATTTGACGCCTTTATGTACAAAATCGCATTTACTTTTGAATTCATCGGCTCCAAGCAATGTGAATTCAAATCGAGTAAATCTATCGAATTGTGAAGACCGGAACAGGTAGCCAAATCGAATTCGAGCAAATTTAGTGAAAGTGAAAACCGGAACAGGCCTGTATATTTATAAAACAAAGTGGTGTTAGTTACACCACTTATAACTCAAGAACGGCTGATTTGTACCTGAACGGCTTAACAGACTCGCTCATTAAAAAGTATTTAAATAAATGGTACAAAAAACAGTCCATAAGACCTGTAAATAGCAGGTGTATTCGAAGCGGTCACAAAAAAATCGCCAAATACGCTAAACAGGCAGACAGACGGACACTGCTTAATCGACTTTATAGGGTTGGAGGTGCTCCCTTCTGGCTTTTACGTATATATGCACAAACTTAATACATACATAAATGGTACCAGACAGTCGCTGAAGCAATTATATTTAAATCTCCAAGTCAGATAATCACAATATTTGCTATCATCATTTCGATGAATTATCATTCGATCATCATTCAAAACACATGTGCGGACGTTTGTTGGTCAGCTTAGGAATGCCAGCTCCAGATAGTGGAGTGAATGATGCATTTAATAAGGAATTGGAGCGTGAACTTGAATATGATCGAAATGAATTACACCCATCAGTTCAAACGAATGTACTCCTGTTGAACCCTCAACAGAGGGAGTTCTATGATGCATTAATGAAAGCAATTGATGATGGAAATGGTGACTTATTTTTCTTGGATGCATTTTGGCCACTGTTCGTGCGCGATCCGACATTGCGGTAGCAGTTGCTTCTTCTGGAATAGCGGCCACATTGTTAAAGGGATGTCGTACAGCTCATTGGGCGTTAAAATTGCCGTTATACCTTTAAACTATTGAACAACCGACATGCAAAATCGCAAAACAAAAAGTAATGCTGATTTTACTATCTGGCGATTTCCGCCAAACACTGCCAGTCATTCCAAGATCGACTCCAGCCGATCAAATAAACGCTTGCCTCAAATCATCCAATCTGTGGAGCTATGTGAAGAAACTTTAGCTGAACGATCCATCGCTCACTATTTCTCCAAGGAATTGCTGAATATCGACAATGGTCGTGTCTCTGTCGGTGAATCGGATTGATTTCATTTCCTCCGAGTTTTTGCAATTTCGTCTTATCGAAAGACGAGCTCATTAAAAAAGTATTCCCGAACATCATTGATTAAACTTTGTAGTTCAGAATCAGATCATTGGTACTCTGCAATCATTCAAATCTATCGACTGTGTAACAAACGAGGACGATGCCCCCAACTATGCAACAGAATTTTTAAACGCTTTGGATGTGCCGCACAATTTGCAACTAAAGGTTGGTTCGGAAGTCGTCTTGCTTCGAAATCTAAACCAACCAAAACTATTCAATGGAACGAAATTAAGAATATTGATGACCAATGTGATTCACGCGGCGATAATCAAAGGAAAATTTAAAGAAGAAGTTCTCATTCCGGGGATTCCGATGATCTCAGCCGATCTGCTCTTTGGGTTTAAACGTCCTTAAATGTTTGTGGCCTGAATTTGGAAAATGCATGTTTTTCTCATGGTCAATTGTACGTGTCATGTTCACGTGTCGGCAAACCCTCTGCTTTATTTATTTTTGCTCCTGATAACAAAACTAAAAATGTTGTATATCACAAGGTTTTTCAATGAAAAGTATTAACCTAAGTACTTTATCAAAGCTGTCATCATTTCAAACTATTGAAATTTTGTACTCATTTTATTAAGTTAACTCACTACAGTTATGTATTGTTAGGCGGTACGAAGTTCGCCGGGCCATCTAGTTAAGTTATATTTTTGCCAAAATGCGAAAATGCAGTTGTAGTGAGGTCAGGGCATTAATCGATGCCTGCGACGCATATTCTGATATAATACGGAATTCCGAGCTATTCAGACGAGCAAATATATATGGAGAGTGTCGGCAGCATCAGTAAAAGAAAGAAAATTTCTAAAAACCACCCTTTCTGCCTACGCCACTGGACACCATAATACGCAGAATGAAATGGAGCTGGATGTGGCATACACTGCGACAAAGTGAGAACAACATGGCTAGAAAGACAATGGAATGGAATATCGATTATTGAATACATCACCACAAGAAATAGCATCTTGGAAACACATCGATATATCGGTTTATCGCTACGATATTGACAAATATAGTCTCGGCCCCTGATGAGCTTATCCAAAATGATGCTCTAAGCGTATTCTTCTCCCTTCTGATGAGCTCTCTTATGGTGTGCTGGCCTATAATGCGCTCCAAGAATTATAAATTTGTTGTCTCTAAAACCAACTTAGAGCACTGCCTAACTTACCGAGAGGATGGCAATTTCTCTGCTAGGCTTAACTATTTTCCATATTGAAGTCCGCACATTGAGAGTTAGGTCTTATTTTGGTTTGAAACATGGTCGTTAATTTCTTCCATTGACAAGAACCGTTTCATTGCCGGTTCAAATACCACAAGTCCAGCTCTCTAGGCAAGAGCTGTTCTCTTTTCTCTAGTGAATGTAGCAGGTATTTTTCCAGCGTTTTCCTCGCTCTAGCAGTGCATCTTCTTAGAAGGCTTTCCTGTCTAGTTCAAGAGGCGTTCAGTGTCATGGCTAGAAGTTCATTCACTGAAAAATTCCAAATAAAAACTGTTTTAATTTCAGGGATTATTAAAATTTACAAATTTAATAAAACTGGGAAAATAAACTAGAATTAATTAATTAGCTTAAACAAAATTGTCACAATTATCTTAAAAATTAGGCTACAATTAATTCACAACGAATTTCCAGCAAATGGTTAATGTTAAATTCATTTAGTTTTGTTTTTTTCTCGTGGTATTCTATTTCTCTTTTAGTTCTTATCACAGATGCGGCGGCGTGTGTCTGTTACTAAATTTTGAATTTGTTAGGCCAAAACAGGGGAAATGCTTGAGATGAGATTAGGATTTAGGAGATGATATGAACATTTTTTTTTGAGATCGATATAAAGCAGGCACATACAAATATATTTCATATATAAAATAGTAGATGATGGTATATTACATGTCCTCCTCCTCCTCATCCTCCTCATTCGGTACATCATACAGATTGACTAGAAGTGGCCCAAATTGACTAAGTGAGAGCGCCAGTTGGGGCGCAAAATATTTCTCACTCTGCTGACGCAGTTGCATTAGATGCGTGACTCCATCTATATAAATACCCTGGGCTATCAGCTGCTGTATGTAGTTGGCATCTATTCGAGACTGCCTCGTTTCGTTGGGTAGTTTTATGGGTAGCTGGTGATAGGAACTTTGCAACAGACGTACCATCTGCTCGGGCGCCAAACATAATTGACAAAACCAGCCACCAAAATGATTGAGATCACCGATTGATTCCATTTGCGCACCCAAATCATTTAGACGCAAATGGGCCAAGGAACTGATGACACCGCTGAGTAGGGTACGCAGCGGATGCTGCCAAAAGAAGCCATAGACATTGTACTTTAAGCGAAAACGCAGAGGTAGCACATCCCGGGCATAATACTTGAGATACTTTAAGGCAGAGGGAGCAAAGACGGTGTCCCTGTGGCCGTATAAAAGCAAATCCTGCGACTGCATTTGTATGCCACAGCGTAGCCAAAGTTGATGACGAAAATGAGCATAGGCCAGGGAGCTGCTGCAGTTGGCAGCCGAGGAGCATTGGTAGAGCAAATAGCTGGCATTGCGGCCTCCCAGCCATTTAGACACGCTTCTCTCCTGCTGTTCCTTGCTGCTGCTGCTGTTGCTCACATAGTAGATGAGAAAGTAATCCACCACCTCGATTAAAGCTCTTAACTGCAATTCCAACAGTTCCAAGCTCAAGTAATCCCAGGCGCCCAGATCCATTAAATAGTACAGACGATTTACAGCACCTGCAGAGGCCTCTCTCAGCTGTAGCGGAGCGGTGCCTCCCTGTTTAATAGCCCTCCTGCTGTGCGTCATCAAAGCACGCCATATAATCTCCGGTTGACCACAGTCATGTCCATGCCAACCACTGTTGCACTTACATTGCACTGGAGCTAGCAGATAGTCCACCTCATTCAGATGCTGACTCTCATTGAGTGTACCCTCACGGTAGCACCACACCACTGGCTCCATATCCACATAAGCTGCATCAGCATAACTCTGATTCACTCCTCGCTCCACTTTCATCTGATAAAAGTCCAGCTCATAGCGATTCACATTCTCGAGGGAACACTTCCTCTGCTTAGCTGTTCCTGCTCCACTCCTTCCCGCCCTTAAGAAGTTCACTCGCATGTGGTCCTGCTCCTGCAACTGGTCTTGGCTATAGTTCAGCTGCATTAACCAAATGCAGCCTATAAAGCCCAGCTGTAATATCAGCACTGACCAGAGCACCAATTTTTTGGTTATGGCCAGACGTCCGCCTCCGGCAGTGACCCCTCCTCTCACCATACTCGGCTTGGCTCGCTGGTTTGCTCGCTCCTAACAGTTTATGTTGGCCATTTGTTTAGGCTTGCGGGAGAAACCTTTTAATGGTTCTTTAGTTATTTCACTTTTTCGTGATATTTTTAACACACCCAAAATTTTTTCGTTTCTTTATGCTACTCCCCCGCACAGCTGTCAGCTGTCACAAATGTCCTCTCTGCGTCTTGCCTAACAGCTGTTTGACGGCGACTGAGACGCCGACAAAGTGCCAGTGTCGGACATTTAGCTTTTTTGCGGCTAGAAATATAGTTATAGAAGGACTGAACTAAAATATAGGGGAAGATGGGGTGTTGTGATCATAGTTCTGTTTTTCGAACATAGCTTCGCCAAAAATCAATATTTTTTCATTCTGTAAATTTTATATTTTTGTTCAAAGATGCCTGAAACTTTGCTCATCAAAAAATGTTGGGGTTTTATCATATTATTTTAGAAAGAAAAACGATGCTTTTTGGACATTTTGAAAATTTGTGGGATGCTATGAGCCACCCGCTTAAAAGTTTAAAATTCTTGTTTTTTTTTTTAGCAATTATTCTTTCTTAAATAAAAAAATAATAATTTTTCTCATATTCTGAATTCAAAACTAGAGCGTAAGTTAAAGTCGGTCCTGCCCGACTGCGATATACTCGTTACTCAGGGGAATTAATGTTGTAGTCTTTCCTTATGTTAGTTTACAGAGCATTAACATTAATGTCAACATTTCAACATTATGTAAGCAAACTGCGCTTGCTGAGCAGAAAAGTATGCAACGTTTTTTTTAAACATATTTTATAACTCTGTCATATATTATTCGATCTTTATGATTGTACAGCTGTTTCATGAGGGACCACCCTCAATCATCAGTGATCATGCCTGGTCTGAACATGCTCATGCCTGCAGTGCCAAAAAAGCGCATGCGCGCAAAAAACACGGGAGACGGCCTGAACAGACAGTATATTCGATATTCGAGGGGGATTATACAAAAAAAAAGATTCAATAAAGATATTATTGAATAAATCAATACTTTTTCGCTCCGAAAATGGGTCTTATAGATAAATACTCTTTGCTTTTGATGGTAGCTTACTCAAAATTAAAAGTAAACATTCAGATTCTGGAGCTAAAGATTCTGAAAACATTGTTTTCGTGATTTTTTCTAAGATAACCCTTCGTCAGAAAATTTGGCTTTTCTTTTGGAGGCTTTTTCTACCACAAACACTGCCAACCCTTTCGCAGCAGCAGCAGATCAAACATAGTGTGACCCCTTGTACCTACAATAACCGTTACTTTAAATTCAAACTCAAATGCCTTTTCTCCCTTCCCTCTCTTTGCAGATATCCCTCGCAGGTTTTTGTGGGCGACACATTTTGCTATTTTGCCGGCATGACCTTTGCTGTGGTTGGCATCCTGGGTCATTTCAGCAAGACGCTGCTCCTCTTCTTCCTGCCACAGATACTCAACTTTCTGTACTCCATACCGCAATTATTCCACTTTGTGCCATGTCCTCGTCATCGTTTGCCCAAATATGATAGCAAATCGGATTTGTTGCATATCAGCCAAACGGAATTCTATGTGGAAGAGCTGAATCCATTGGGACGTCTGATGGTGGCTGTGTTGCGCCGCTTGAGATTGATAAGTTGGCAGGTGCAAGCGGATGGACTTGTAAGGACAAATAATCTCACCTTGATCAATTTTGTGCTGGTGATGTTTGGACCAGTGCATGAGCGAGTTGTGACCCAAATGCTGATGGGGTTGCAGGTGTTGTGCACCCTGGTGGCCTTGGCCATACGCTATCCGTTGGCCAATTATTTCTATCCAACGTAGTGAGCCTGGCGTCTAGAGTTGTAAGTCATACGTAAACTATGTATACTTGTATTTAAATCCAAACACCTGAACACCAATTTGTCCCGAAAGTAAATTAAGTAAAAATAAAATAAACACCAAGAAGCAACCAACCAACTCCAAATCATCATCATCAATATGAGTGTTACGGACATGTCAGAAGAGTCGGATTTGTCATTTCCCGAGGAGGAGGACCAGGGACCCAATATAGGTGTAAGCTGAGCCTAGCAACTTAACCCAAACTATCTGCCCTAATTTGCGTTTATAACAGCTTTATATAGGCGGACGTAATGCTGCACAGCAGCGTCATGGACGCGGCTGGGCCATACTGCCCAATGGCGATCAATATGATGGCAACTATCGCAAGGGACGACGTCATGGCATTGGTCTGTATGTCTTCAAGGATGGCTCACGCTACTATGGCCAGTATCGGTGTGGGAAACGCTGTGGCCGTGGCATCTTCATCTATCCCGATGGCTCTGTCTATGAGGGCAACTGGCGCAAGCATCTGAAGCATGGCAAGGGTCGTTATAACTATGTCAATGGGGATACCTACTCGGGTGACTGGTACAAGGGACAGCGACATGGTGTGGGCATCTATAGCTTTAATACCAATAACGACAACTGTTGCCTGTCCGTGCGACTCAAGTCCACCTGGACCCATAACCTGCGTATGGGCCCCTTTGAGCTTTACATAGGCAACGATGACAAATGCATTATACTGCACGGAATCTGGGATAATCTGTATCCCACTGGTCCGGCTGTATTCAGTTTCGATAATCGCTATTTGCTATTGGGCTACTTCCTGCCCAACAGTCAAGGTCTCAAAGCTCCGGGTTCGTTGGATGAGTTTGCTGAAGATGAGCAACTAATGGCCGAGGATGACGAGGAGATGCAGCCCACTTTGTGGTTTGCCCAGGAGATAGCCGCCTATGATTATGCACTATTGCCACAGGAGCCGGTACCCTTGCCCATTTCTGATTCAGAACTATCGGTATGCTCGCTGTCCACAGTGCCCAGCATGCGCAGCGAGGAGAAGATCAGCTACTATGGCGAGGGCGAGGAAGGTGAGGGCGAGGAGGGTGAAATGGAATGCTTTCCCTGTGAATGCGAATACGATCTCAGTGAGGTGGAAACGGAGAGCGAACCGTGCAAAATTGATGCCAGTCCATGTGCCATCGAGGTGCTACGACAGTGCCCGGATGTCTAAGGGTATATATATTTGCGTACACTAATCGTTTGAGTTTTAGTTTTGTTTTCGACAATGGCAAACGAATAAATCTTTAAGGCAAAAAGAAGAAACCAGGTAAGTTTAACTGGTTTGGATTGGTGGGTCAGAGAGACTTTTACTTAAGGGTTCGGTTCTATGGTTCACTGGGTTGGGAGTTAAATTATTATCATGCGTGTAACAATATTTGATTTAATATTCACTTTACTTATGATTTCTTATTCTTCATTTATGACTGGACTGGTCTTGCCTTTGATGGCCTAAATATTAATGAGGGCTTAGATATTTTTTATAACAGACAGTACAATTTATTAGAGGAACATGTTCCAAACTCTATTGCTAAATCTTCTAAGAACCCTCCATTTGTTTTTATAGTAGGTACTGTTTAATGTATACAATTTTGACCTCGCTAGGCGTGACCTATGAATTGATTTTATACCTATGGTTTCTTGGGGAAGTTTTCTTAGAATTTACCGTAGATTGTGTTTCTGCTATAAGCTTGGTAGATTAAAAATTTGAAAATTTTAAAAGTGAGATATCGATGATTAAAATCTATGAATAAATACTGTAGATGGATCCAATTGAGTGGAGAAACTAACAGTAAAAATTGATTACAGCTTTTAGCCAGTCAAGGTAGCGGCGCCACTCGTTTTTAGCTGGGTATGAGCTAAGGCATTTAGCTTGTCTGAGAACGGTTCAAGCTAAGAGGCCAGTTAAAATTTTTAGCAACCGTTTAGCTAGCTTTTTTTATTAAAATTGACCCCATCTAAACCGATTTAGCTTCTCTGAGTACATAGCTTTAGCTTTAAAATAAAAGTTCCCAACTAGTTCCAAGTTTTGATATGAATTTGAAAGGAACTAGTTAAAATCTGTATTTTCGCTCTCGCAACATACGGTCACACTCTTCTTGGAACTTTGCGCATTTTGTTCAAAAAGTCTTCGAAAGTATTCTATGAGCCACACAGCCACTATGAAATGGCCCACAAAACAAAAGGATTAACTATGGCCGAGTTATGCTGCGTTTGCATGGGCATTCCTGGTGTGGACACCAACTGGCTGAACGTATACACCGACTCCGATGAGGGACAAGACTTGATGATTGTCATAGAGGAGACGACTGGCCGTGAGTTCAAGCCCGCTGAGGATCTACCTGGACGCATTTGCCCCTCATGTCTGGCAGAGGCAAAAATTGCTTTGAATTTCAAGCGGCGATTGGAGCAGAGTCTGGAGTGCTTAAGGGAGCAGATGGAGCATAACGGAACAACATCCAACTTGAAAGCAGTAACCAGCGTGAACAGGCAGCAGGTCAAGCAAGAGGAGACCTTGCAAAACGACGACTCAAGCGAAGGCAGCGATATGGAACAGATCTACAAGAGTGAAGAAAAGACGCCTACTAGACTTAGAAAACGTTCCTATATATGTTCCCACTGCTCGAAAACCTTTACCTGCGAGTTCGACCTGAAGCAGCACCTTCGAACGCATACTGGCGAGCGACCGTTCAAGTGTTCACAGTGCTCAAAGTCTTTTGCCCAAAAGTACAATCTAAAGAGGCACCTTCGTTCTCATACCGACGAGCGACCATTCGAATGTTCCATCTGCTCTAAGTCCTTTGGCCAAAAAGGAAATCTGACGGATCACCTACGCACACATAGTGGCGAGCGACCATTTAAATGTTCTATCTGCTCGAAAGCCTTTTCCCACAAGTCCAGACTAAAGGAGCACATTCGCACACATACGGGCGAAAGACCTTACAAGTGTTCAGAGTGCTCAATGTCTTTTGCTTGTAACAGCTCTCTACGGAGTCACCTACTTACTCATACTGGCGAACGACCTTTTAATTGTTCAGACTGCTCAAAGTCTTTTTCCCATAACAGCAATCTTAAGAGACACCAACTTACTCATACTAAATAGAAATTGCCAAAAATAAATCAAAACTGGCTTAAAAAGTTTTATAACTGAAGACAATATGTGGTTTTAATCCTCATTGCGTAATATATAGACATCAACATATGCTCTCCATTTGTTGTAGGCTCCAACCACAATCTTGAATTTATATTCGCCCGAAGGTAAGGGAAACATTGTGAGATACTCCTCTTGGAATACCATTTCGCGCACCACTATATCATGCTGAAACAGTAATTATTTGGTTATTATCTGGTAATGTTATACCCTACTTACCTACTTACATCGTAAGGACAGGTGTGATTGATATTCGAGGTATTAAACAGCGCATCGAAAAAAAGCTTCTCGAAGGATAATTTTGGGTTTCGTTTACCCATTAGAGCACAGAAATCTCGTGTTACATTGTACATGAACGGACGATAACCATTAAATTTGCGCCACAGACTAAGATTTACCTAAATCGGTAAGAAATGAACTGATGGGTAAACATTTCTTTACTTATCGTAATACTCACTGATACTTTTTTGACGGGCAGTTGGAAGAGTTTTACATATATATTCAGGCCCACTATTCCGCGACCGAGCATTTTAAGTTTACACTCCTTAATTGTGGCAAATGATGGATCAAAAGTGTCACATTGCAGATTTGTGAAACGTGTCATGGACGCTATAGCCAACCCGGCTAGGAACAGGCAGCCGACTGTGGCGATACTTTGAACCATCATCATCTAACACTGAATAAAATTTGAAGAGTATTATAATATTTAATGGCAGCAATATGAGTAATTGTTCAAATGATCAATGAGCTGGAAATGGCTCATTGCTTTTGGTGAGTTTGATCACAATCGGCTAAATATAGCTAAAAGCTTAAAAAAACAAATAGGGGAAAGTTAACTTCGGCTCGGCCGAAGTTTTGTATACCCTTGCAGTTTGTTTTTCTAAATAAGACTACTTTTCGTTCCTTACTTTTCTATGGGAGCTATACTATATAGATGTCCGATTTCGACCAAACTTGGTGAAATCATGGAAAAGCATAACAAACTGTTAATTACGAAATTTGGAGTCGATCCCAATTAAAACAAAAAAGTTTTTCTCACTAGAACCTTTTTTTCGACCGATCATTCATACTGCAGCTATATGCTATAGTCATCCGATTTTGAGAAAACTTTGTAGAATCGTGTGGGAGCATATACAACAAATACATGCCAATTTTGAGGACATTTCCATTGAAAACAAAAAGTTTTTCTAACTAACACTACTTTTCAGAGTCTACTTTTCTATGACAGCTATACTATATAGTTGTCCGATTTCGACCAAATTTGATGGAATCATGGAAAAGCTTAGTAAACTAAGAATTACGAAGTTTGGAGGCGTTTCAATTGAAAACAAAAAAAATTTTCTCAGTAAAACTAGTTTTTCATCCGATCCGGCCGGTTCCGACAAATATGCAGCCTATTTGTACCAAAAGACTTCGTGCAAAGTTTGGTGAAGATAGCTTTAAAACTAACGGAGGAGATAGCGTAGAAACAGACAGACGGAAAATAACTCAGCTCGTCGTGCTGATCAAGAATATATATACTTTATGTGGTCGGAGATGCTTTCTTCAATGCGTTACAAACATCCTCACAATTTTATAATACCCTCTGCAAGGGTATAAAAAAATGCATTAATGGCTTGTCCAATCAAATGCTGACTTAAGAGGCGACAATTAAAAACTCAATTTAACAAAAATGTAACTACTTCGACAGTGTTGTTAAGTTATTAAAAAATGAAGTTGTAATACAAATTTATTAAAGGCCTGATTGCCAATCTCAAACCTAAGGATAAGGATAACTGTTTGGAAAGGTATTTTTCCCAGAATTTTCGATGGTAAGGCAGTTCGAAAAGTTGTCAAAATCGTATTTCTGTTCAAGGGTCTTCCATTATTTTGCCGAGTCTCAAGACTTTAAGCCCTTCCTAAGTATAAAGTATACCGAAAATCTGCACAGAAAGATATTATTTCCAGTTTTCCGAAGGTAAGGTAAAGTGTTTTTCTGAATGAAGGGAAATTGAGTGGGCGTAAAGAATTGTGGGGGCCATTTGTAAATGATGACGAGAATGAATGACGAGGTTCTGCCGTTAATGCTGCGTCCATTAAACCCGACATCATTAAAATCGGTTCAGTAGAACTTGTCATTAACAGCTGCGAAACATTTTGAAAACCGTGATTTCGAGAAAATCGGGTTTTTTAAGTTTAAACAGGTTTAGAGGCACAACCTATATCTCGTGTGCATAGAAATAATCTCAAAGCACGCACTCCGACTCACATGGTATAAGCAGTCGTTGCCATGGTCTAATTATATAAAAAGGGGTGAGCAAAAAGTGTGGCGTAAAAGACATAAGACTCAATGGTTGGTAGCCATAAAGTTGTTCTTTAATGCACGAAGAAAAAGAGCTCAGTAGCCGGATCAAAGGCGTTAGGCTTCTGCATTATACAATAGGGAGAATGAAACTACTAAAAAAAAAAACTTTATTAATTCGAAATTGAACATCCTGTAATATTTTAATAAACATTATGGCGTCACCATAAGTCATCAATCTATGCCTGAGTGTAAAAGGGACTAGCATGATACGTTAAACCTCGATGCCTCTTCCATATGTTTTTTTAGTGGATATGAAAACGGTTTGAGTAAATCTGATAAAAAGTCTAGCTTTGTGAGGAGTTCTCGGAATTTTTGGTTCTAGAAATTGGCCCCCAGAAAAGTATTTTTCCTGCCTCTGGTTTCAAATGAAATTTTCTGGCACACAATAAAAAGTAAACGTATATTGGTCGGGTGGGGTCTCAGCGGCTAGTGTGTGCGACCGCTGTGCACCCGTCTGGCTGCCAACCTTCTGGAATGCCTCGTAATCAGAGGAAGTAACGTGTTCATTTTCTCAGATAGTCAAAAGCTGCCCTAAAAGCCCTTGAGGGTAGTATTAATAACTCTTCCCGAGTGCCGCAGATGAGATGGCTCAGCACTTAAAAATTAATCTCGTTTGGGTGCCTGGACATTGCAAGTTGCAACGAGATAGCCGGCCACCTCGCTATCGAATAACCATGAATCGATTACAAACGTTTCACACATGTGAAGTATCTAGGCTTACATGGCCAACTCTTAATATTACAAAATTTAGGGCGTTACTTTATCAATAAAGAAAGATCATTTCCCTATTGGCAGGGGCCCTAACTGGACATTGCCTAATAGTTAGACGTGCCGCAAGGCTCGGCAACAGACACAATGACTTCTGAAAAGGTGCAATTCAGCTGATAAAGAGGAGAGTGTACAACATATCTTCTAGCACTGTCCAGCTCTCAGCAAAAGGTGCTACTAGCTTAATGGTTTAACGGTGATCAAGCCTTCATTGGCCTAATGGCCATGTCGCTTCTTCCGTGCATTCATCTCTTCTATTTTCTTCTCAAAGTACAAAGCAGTGGGCTCATTTATCTAACTATTTTCGAAGTTTGATATTTATTTGAAACACTGATTTAACAATTCACAAAAGGAATATCTAGTAAACTTGAAGGCCGATGTACTGAAATCTAAAGTTGTAAAGCTAGTAAGCGTGTAGCTTTGAACATTGATGATCAGAAGATGTTCAAACCTTTTAAATGCTTCATTCCAGCGGTTCTCTATTCATGATACTTTCCTGCAGATTCGGAGACTGTAGCGCTATATCGACCAGACATTACAAAATCATTAGACAGTATTTCATATGTTAGAATGATCATAGTTTCCAAACTCTCTTGAGTTTCCGTTTGGTTGTCACTCCCTGCGACACCCTGTCGAACATTCGAGATGCCTTTCGACACTTTTTCCAATGACTAGTTGCTTCTTTCTTTTCGTTTTTGTGGCCTCTGCTCTTACATCTTCATCTGCTGGAAATGTAAAATTACGTTTTTATAGTAAACATTTTATTTGTATATCATTTTGTTTGTTTGGTTTTTTTCATACATGTTTTTTGTTTGTCGCTAGAATTTGATTAAAATTGGTTTTTTGTTTTTGCTTTTAAAATACACCTGGTTCCTGTCTCTTACTCCCGTTTCTTTCTATATAGACTTTATATATGCCTTAATTTCTTTATAAATAGATCGCTTTCTTTTTTATATAGAATGAAATCACAAATGTGGGTGAGGGTAGGGGGTTGGGAGCTTTTCAAGTATTATTGACATTTAATGATAATTTTCTACAATATTTTATGTGTAGATAGGGATAGAGGCCATTGTTTCCCCTAGTTCTGGCGAAACCTAACCTGTATTAGGGGGGAGGGGGGCTATAACTTTGTGTTTTTTGTGTCTCCTTCAACAGTTTTCGAATGTTCAGCATTTTCCGATTTTCCGATTCTCAGAATTCATTAAGTTTCCGCTAATTAACTCTAAACATAATTATTGTTAGCTGCCCCAGCAATTTTTGAATAAATCTCTCTAAGTAGAAACATTGGGCAACTTGCTCAACTCTTCCGGCAACAGCGTGGAGGAGTTCTTGCCACTCTCGTCCAGTATGATGTTTAGTTTCGTTGTGGCCGTCTCGTCCGCCGTCACAGCCGCCGCCACCGATGGATTAAGGCGTAGCATTTGATGCGGTGCTCCATCCGTTGTGAGCAGTTCGTGCACTGTGCTGCCATCACTCTGCTTGGACACCTTATAGATGGCTGGACATGATTTGGAATTTTTGATATCTTCACTGAGCTCCGTTAGGGGTAGCATTTCCTGCTCCTCGTGTTCCTGCTCCTCCTCATCCTGCGCTCGATTGTTGTCCTCAATGCTGTGGCAGCCAGCCAAAGCAGCAGCAGCTAACATGGCCGCCGCCTGACCACTGCTACTGGCCCCCTCTGGATTCAGGTACAGACACCGCGGTGCATTGAAGAGCAACAGCTGAGGATCCATTTTGTAATCATACTCCAGCTGCTTCTGCTGATCCAGATTCTCATCTATATAGTTGATATGAATGGGCGTGGTCTGCAAATTCAACTGGGAACAGTTCAACAACTCGTCCTCGGGCGGTGTATAATAGATGGAAGCCTTGCTTCCACTGTCCGATGTCAGGCGGCTTTTGATTCTTTGTATGCTCAGCTCCTTGGAGCAGCCAGCTGCAGACACAAAGTCCATTTGTTCTTTAAAATAGCAGTCTATATCTGTAAGAGGCATAATTAATGTTACACTTGCGTTCAACTACTCTCCCACAAGTACTTACCCTCGGCTATGTCCTCCTCGCCGCGTCCGCGACAATTCTCAAAGTAAAAACTTGGCAAATTCTCCAAAACTTTGTTCAGCGTCTGCTGTTGGTATTTGTAGCCCTCCCTTAGCCTCAACACTTGATGGGCACTGAATTTCCTTATCTTATTCCGCTGGAAGACATAGTTCTCCCTCACCCAACTCAACTGTCCGGTCGAATAGTCACGCACCTTCTTCACCTGATCATAGTACTGATCCTTGAGAGCGGTCAAATGATTCGAGCCCACATCGCGCAGCTCTTTAATATGCTTGGCCTGCGAGGTGTAACTGCTTTGTATCCATTCCACTTGCTGGGCACAATTCTCTCGTATGCGTAGCACTTGCTGGGCATAGTTTTCGCGCAAACGTTCCAACTGTTGACTCTTGTAGCATTCAATGCTGTCCAACATGGCATAGACATGACGGGAGCGGGGAGATTTTTTATTGCGCGGGGCACAGCAGCAATAGTAACGTCCACAGATGCCCCAGCGAGCCAGGCAGCTTCTCAGGCCCTGCACAATGAGGGTGAGCAGCAGAAAAGCGGTGGCCAGAGCAGTTCCCGCCAGCAGACTTCCAATCTTGACGCGATAGAATACTATAGGATCGATGTAGAGCCTAAAAAAAAACAAGATTTTAGAGGTTAGTGGTCAGTAAGTTTGGGGTATATCAGACGCGACGGGGAAAGAAATTTGTAAAATACCTGAGACAGCTGAGGGATTATGGTTTGAATGAGGGAACGAATGGTCAACTAGGTGGCCTGTCTCTGGCCTAATTATCCGGACAATTATAAAAAGCAAAAAAAAAATTAAGAAATCAGTGCGAGTAACAGTAATCGTCCCCAAAAAGTAAAACAAAAGGGAATCCTTGTATCCGAAATGGGCAAAAACAGGAAACGAGAATAGATGTTCTTCTAAAAACACCGACACCAGCACCGGTAGACAAGTCACTTATTTACCAAAACTTGAAGCGCAACGGTAAGCCAACAGAAGTACTTAGTTATAGAGTGATTTTAGACGTCGCGACGGAAACTTTGGCATTAGACTAATATTAACCCTTTCGACCCCAACGATGTGTACGGCTAACGGAAAGCGTTCCTTTTGTTTTTGTCTGGTTAAAATACATATTTGTACTTAGATAAGAGGTGAATATCGATTGGGTGAATCTGCTGACAAAGAAGTGGCGATGAAATAGAAGACATTTCTGCAGTGCTGGAGAAAAATTGAGATTGAGATTTGATTACAACTTCACGCTATATATCGGTGAAGGCACCTGTTCTTCTAATGCAGGCATGCCCACAAAAAACTTAGGGCAGAGCACTCACCACTATTCACACAGAAAAGCACGTTGAAATTGGGTAAGGCAACAACAAAACCTCACAAAATTGTTGTTGGTCAGTTTGCTTGCGCCAATCAAAGAAAAGAATAAAATCGGTTTTTGTTCTACCCGACGCACACAGACAAAATCGTTTTCATGTGTGTCGGTTTTTATACTTCGCTCTCTGCATGTATACGCTCATTGACTTCCTATCTTCGGTGCAATTACAAAAACAAAACGTAGACACAGAGCATACGAGGTGTGTTCAAAAAGTATCGCGAATTTTGTGTTTTTTCAAAAATTATTTATTTATTCATGAATATCTATTTTGTCCCCTTCAAAGTAATCCCCATGAGATATTATACACTTGTGCCAACGGTTTTTCCAATCTTCGAAGCACTTCAAAAAATCATTTTTTTTTTATCTTGTTCAGCTCCTCCTTCGATGCCGTCTTTATCTCGTCAAGCGTAGCGTAACGTCGTCCTTTCATGGGCCTCTTCAGTTTAGGGAACAAGAAAAAGTCACAGGGGGCCAGATCTGGGGAATACGGTGGCTGCGGCATCATTAGTGTGTTGTTTTTGGCCAAAAAGTCGCGCACAAGCAACGATGTGTGAGCAGGGGCGTTATCGTGGTGCAAAAGCCAATTTTTGTTCTTCCACAAATCCGGGCGTTTCTGGCGGATTGCTTCGCGCAAATTGCGCATAACTTGCAGGTAATATTCCTTATTGACCGTTCTTCCCTGTGGCAAGAACTCATGATGCACCACGCCCCTGCAATCGAAGAAAACTGTCAGCAAAACTTTCACATTCGACCGAACTTGGCGCGCTTTTTTCGGTCTTGGTTCGTGCGGCAGCTTCCATTGAGATGATTGAGCTTTGGTTTCCACGTCATAACCATAAACCCACGATTCGTCACCAGTTATGACCCTCTGGAGCAAATTTGGGTCGTCGCGGACAGAGTTTAACATCTCATTAGCAATGTTCATGCGATGCTGTTTTTGGTCGCAATTGAGCAATTTTGGTACGAATTTCGCGGCGACCCGTCTCATGCCCAAATCATTGATAAAAATCGAATGGCACGAGCCAATCGATATGTTTAGGTCCTCAGCAACTTCTCTAACGGTGATTCGACGATTGGCCAATACCATTTTCTCCACTTCATTAATTTTTTCGTCTGTTGTTGAAGTGCTCGGGTGTCCGGCACGCTCTTCGTCGTTCACATCTTCTCGGCCTTCTGAGAACATTTTGTACCACCGATAAACGTTGCTTCGGTCCAAGGTAGCTTCTCCGTATGCCACAGTCAACATTCGGAATGCATCCGCGCACTTAATTTCGTTTTTCACACAAAATTTGATACAGGTTCTTTGATCCATTTTTTTGAATAGGTAAAAATCGAAGACGATCCAAAACACGTGCAAGCAAAGCAGCTGTCAACAATTAAGTGAACATTCAAAATGGCCGAGCTTGTCGGCATAAGTGAGAGACATGAGTACCAACATAACGCCACAAAAAAAAATCGAAATTCGAATATACGTAACCCGCGAAAATTCAAAATTCGCGATACTTTTTGAACACACCTCGTATGTCTGGGAATCGCTGTTCTAATGGGTTGGGAAGAAAATGTAGTCTTATTATTTGGCAAAAGGTTTTCCCAAGGACAAACATTTGATAACTGGGATAGGTGTTCTGAATTTGTTAAGGGAAATGGACAAATATGTCGTATACGTAAAAATCAATCATTAATCGGTTATTGGACCATATCCCTGATTTTGTCCGTTCCCGAGTAAATCCAAGAATAAGGAAGTGCTATACGTCACCTACTTCACAGCATAAGCAAGGTAATTTCCCAGGCTTTTTATACCCGGTTCCCATTAAAAATGGGAAAAGGGGATCATGAAGTTGTGCAAAAGTATGTAACAGGGAGAAGGAAACATTTCCGACCCTTAAAAGTATATATATTCTTGATCAGCATCAACAGCAGAGTCGATCTAGCCATGTCCGACTGTCTGTCTGTATGAACAAATAGATCTCAGAGATGGTAAAAGATGGAGGTTCGACATGTATGGGACAAAAACTTTTTCTACTTGCGGGCAGAAACCAACAAGCCAACCAAAAGCGACTTCACGAACCTACGCAATTTAGCACTGTTTTTGTAGTAGGACCATAATCTTATACACACACCTTTTAAGTAGACTTTTGAAGAAAACGAAATCTCTGGAAGTTCTGGGACATCGACGGATTTCTCGAGGGATTTGCAAACCAACCGTCGGCAAAATCTCTAGAGATTTTCAGGACACCCCTGATTAATGTTAATGCTCTGTTAATTAACATGGGGAATAGCTCTTAAACACTAATTGCCCTGAGTAACGGGTATTTCGAAGTTGGGCAAGACCGACTTTAACTTACGCTCTGGTTTTTTGTTGTTGGAGTGCTCTCAAAATCAAATATCGTACCCACCGCTGATATGGACAGCCTTCTCTTACACGGATGGGTACTTAATTACATTATTTACATCTAAACTTGCAGCCTCTCCTTTAAGCTTTGTTTTTTCGTTCAACAATCCACTGGTTTTTTTGTTGAATGGCCATTTGACTTATAGGATGATTAAGATGTGTGTTATTACCTATCCAACTTTCCATTTTTATCATGATGCAAGTTTTTATTGCGGAATAATACCTATGCAGGCCTGTCGAAAGTGGATTACGGGCCCGGGGGTTTTTCTCATGTTGTACATAGTTTTTTGAGCTCGCCAAAAATACCACTTTAAACTCGAATACCTTTAAGGCACTTTTTTGAAAATATTTGACACGTTAAGAAGAATAACTGCTGACCGATTTAAACATTTTTTTTAAATTGTTCCTTAAAAACAAACCTTTTTGGGGTATTTCGGATCTCTAGTAATATCTAGTAAATATCACTTTCAGTTTTACTGTAATGTAATTTTTTGTAACCCTTTAAAAAATGGCACCTGAAGGTATACAGTAACCCTTAAGCGAGATTAAAAGGGACGTTTAAGTGCAAAATATAGTGCGGCCGATAAGTAAGTATGCTGTTAAGCACGGCGGATGCAAAATTAATGAGGATTTAGAATAATCTACGATTTATAAAAGATAATTTGAATACTATACAAAATATGATTTTACCTAAAATCCGATGCCTAGTGTTGTTGATGATCCATTGGATGATTTTGGTATCCATTTGGATATTAGTAAATATCATTTTATTGGATATCGAGGATTAGAGTTCATTCTTCAAGTTGAATTCTCATTTTTTGATTCGAATTTTGTATAAAATTAGCTGTGCTGGCAGACTATGACTACGTTTATGCTATGCTCATTTTGTAAAAATCATTTAATGAAAGAGGTCCGAAAGTGCGTGCATAGACACTATTTCATGAATTTGACATAAGTTGACTACGAAATGTAGAGGCCCAACCAAGTTAAGTTGCCAACTGAGAAATCATGAATTTCATAGCATAAACGTAGCAAGTGATTCATCAACACAGGCTGATGATTTGCCTTTAAAAATTTGATCACGAAAAAAGTTTGCATTGGAAGAGCTATTATTTTCATCCTGGATGGAACTACTGTGTGAACCGATTTTCAAACTAAAAACTTACCTAATGCCCGCCGAAGCTTTGCCCATGACATTGAAAGCATAGCAGGTATACATGCCGCTGTCCAAGCGGGAGATGTTGTGCACCAGCAGCGAGCCATTCTCCATTAAAACCAAACGCTGACCCACCTGGCTTTGCTGTCGATTTAGGTTCAACTTTTGCACATAGTTCTCATCCATTAAAGCGGATAGCTGATGTTTGCTGGGTGGCTGATACTCATCCTCATCGTTGCTATTGATGATAATGGGTCGCTTATCGGGATCGGCATGGTGACGCAGTATGGTGTTACGGGGAGTGACCTTCGAAGTTAAAGGTATTGAGTACACAAAAAGTAAAGTGAAGTGAAAGAAGTATTTACCCAAATGATATCCGGCACTGGGCTGCCTGAGATCATGCACTCCAGCTTGGCCGTGGAGTGTAGTTTATGCATTTTGGGCTCCGAGGACTGCACCACCAGGGGCACGGTACAGTTTAGATTGCTCAAGACTCTCAACATATCACCGGGATAACCGTATTGACATTTCAAGGCCTCAATCTGATCATCAATGTTCTCATAGGCATCAAAGGGTCCGGGTGTGGGGTTGGTGGAACGTAGACTGGTACTGGAATTGGTCAACCAGGCGGTTAACCAATACATGCTGCAGTCACATTGATACTCATTGCCTAGAATGTTCAGATAATGCAGCCGGCTGAGTTCCTTGAGGCCCTCGGGCAGAGATCTCAGCAGATTGCCACGCAACGAGAGCCGCTGCAGGCGGGCAAGACCAGAGATCTGTACGGGCAGCTCTTGCAAACCGTTTTTAGCCAACAGCAGCTCGCGAAGATTACGTGCATTGGCGAACAGGGTGGCCGGCAACTGTCTGAGCTGACGATTCTGTTGCAGCGACAAATAGCGCAAGTGATGCAATATTTCCGGATTCACCAGCGACTCATCCGAGCGTGAGATCCAATTGGACAGCTGCTCCAGGGGCGTCTCATCAATTCGAAGCAGCACCAGTGCACGTTGCGTCTGGAAGAGGCCACCGGGTAGCTGCTTGAACTGATTACGACTGAGATCCAATTGCCTGAGGGCATGCAGCGGCTGGAAGATGATAGAGGACAGTCCGGTTAGATTGTTGCCAGAGACATTGAGGGCCAGCAGCTGGCCCAGCGACTCGAAGGCCTTGCGATCAATGCTGGTTAACAAATTCTGGGAGAGATCAAGCTGCCGCAACTGACGCAAATTGTACAGACTGTGCTTGCCAATGGAACGTAAGTGATTCCTTTGCAGATGTAGCTGCCGAAGCTGGCCGTTGGGGGCAAAAAAGTTATCCGGAAACGAGAGCAACTGATTATCGCTCAGATCTAGCCACTCGAGCCGGCGAGCCGTCTGGAACAGCTGAAAGGGCAACACGCTCAAACGATTTCTGGACAGATACAGACGCTCCAGCTGCGAGGCTCCCTCGAAAATGTTGCGTGGCAGCTCCGACAACAGATTCTGGCTGAGATTAAGCAGACGCAGCTCACCTAAGTGGCTAGCAAATTGCAGCGGCAGCTCTACCAACTGATTTCTATCCAAATGCAGCTCCTGGAGTTGAGGCATCTGTTTGAGTTCGTACAGTTTGCAATTGGCAAGGCGATTGCCACTCATTTTAAGTACTTTAAGGTGTTGCCCGGCCCAGTCTAGGCATTCCAACTGATTCTCACTGAGATCCCATTTCTCCAACTGTTTGAGTCCCAATTGCCTGACATGTTCATCTCTCAAATGACTCCCCAGCCAGTGCAACTCTTTGAGGCTCTCATTTGACTGCAGCAGCTTGAGGGGATTACTCGTTTCAGCGGGCACTTCACTCAGCCAAAGCTGCTCGTATTTAATGCTCTTCTTTTCAAGCAACTCCCGATTAATGACCGCCAGGCTGACATGGTCACAAGTCAACTTAAATCTATTAGTCAAAGGATCTACTTGGCTCTCCGAGTTCAGTTCATGCTCCTCAATCTCTTGACTCTCGTTGGTTGGTTCCTCCAGCCACAAACCATCATCACTGTCACTATCATCTAGATCCGCATCCACTGCATGCCCCACAAATGGCAAATGGAATTTGTAGCCCAACAGCGAGAACTCATGCTCCTGCCAGATTTTAATGGGACGACGATAATGATGAAGATCACTAAAGCTGCTGGTGATGCCGCTGCTGCTGCTGCTACTGTAGGTGGTTAGGCAACCGGAGGGCAATTTGCTGGTGCTGGCATTGCATACAACTAGATATATAGCCAATATCAGGGAGATCTGGGATATTGTTTCCATTTTTCCGTATGTAATCTCAAAAATTTATATGGCATTATTTTTGTCACATTGTGCGGTCGCATAGTACACCTAAGTGGGGAGAGGGGAGAGGCAGAGAGAGGGAGCCATGAGTCAATTGATTAAACAATACCATCAAAAATCAATAAGTTAAGTTAAATATGTAATACAAATAGTGCCAAGTCCATGTCCAGTTGCGTGTCCAATAACTTCGACTGGTTTGGCGCTGGTGTGGAACAGGTAAATAAATTGAAAGAAGAGAAATATGACAAAGACGGTACAATACAAATATCCAAACACTTTTCAGGCTGGCAATAGATATAGGCTAGGATGTGTGTGGTACATGTTTGATTGATTGATGAGTCCATCGAATTATAGGCGATTATCTTAATGTTAGTTAGAAAAGAGAAAACGTACCACATTCGCTACCCAGCGGGAGAACCCTCTCTCCACAATCGTGAAAAACCAACCTTAAGCGGTTTTTAAGTACTACTTGAAATAAAAGTTCGCTTAATGTTCGCCAAGAGGGCTAGGAAACCGCGTTTACCGCATTTTTTATCGAACTATTTTACGAAAGTTAACAAAGTCGTAAATTTTTTTCTCTGCCGCAGGGGGGCGCTTGGGTTTGTGGGGGGGGCCTCCAAGTTTTTAAAAAACTCTTTCGATTATCTGTTATCCTTTTGTGTTTTTTTGAAACGTATCCAAACTTCGACTTTCTTAGTTTACTATGATTTTCCATGATTCCACTAAGTTTGCTCGAAATCAGACACCGACTTGTTCGACTTGTTATAAAGATCAGGGTACCTAGTAGAGACCTGCACGAGTAGGTAAAATAGTAATCGAGTAGTACTCGCCGAGTACGATTACAAATGAGTTCGATTACCCAGCTGTCAATTCGGCACCGTAGAATTGTAGGAACCGCATTACCAATTTAGGGGTCTTCTCATTTCAAAACCCGTTTTTGGACCCTTTTTAAAAAAATTCTTATTTGAAAACGCAAAGAATAATTGAAAACTTTTTTTTATTTATTGTATTACAAAAGGTTCAAAGTAAATAAAAAAATTTTTTTGCCTCGATACGAGGGCTGTTCAAAAAAGTAATGAGACTTCAAAGTTGGTGGTGAAAAAAAAGGTGTCGTCACGGCGGCCACGATTCCGGGTCTCCGGAGCGTCCGAAATGAAAAAAAACGGGGTTATAATCAGTATAGATGTAATTCTCGGCTGAACCTCAAACTTAATTTTGTGATTTTTTTGACAAAATGGCGGCCATTCAAAAAAAAATTTCAATTTCGGGCTTTTTTTTGTAGTTTAGTGTAAAAAAAAAATAGTAAAAAAATTTTTAAAATTATGGTCGAGGTTCAGCCGAGAATGGTGACAATTCTGCGTCGATTCCACTTTGTTTCATGAAAATCGGTTCAGTTGAACTGGAGATATCATGGCCGCCAGTTCGAAAAACGTGGTTTCGAGATAAACGCGTTTAAAGTTTGAAGTAATTTTTTGGAAAAAAAAAAAAAATCAAAAATGTTTAAATGCAGTTTTAAAAGAGCTGACAATTCTCCGTCGAATTCACTTTGTTTCATCAAAATCGGTCCGGTAGAACCGGAAAAACTTAACGCATAGGTCAAAATACGAGGGGTTTAAAAAAAAAAGTTGCTCAATGAGAAGACCCCCTTAAGTTTGCAGTTGCTTGGGAATTTAGGTCACATTGGGTCACTAAAAGGACTATATCTCCTAAACTAATTCGAGTTTTCGAAAATCCTTTTGGGGGGATATTTTTGAATATCCAAGCTATAAATAAATGCAAAAAAAAAAAAAAAAAAAGGGAAAAAAAGTTGCTCAATGAGAAAGACCCCAACACACAAAAAAAAAACCAATATGTAACATTTGTTGTACCAATTCACACAACCCCAAATAAAGAACATTCCAAAAAAATTTTTGCAAATGGAAATGAACTTGAAATGATTTCAGCTCTAGTTGGATCCAATAGTTGGGTTTTGCTGGCTCAGTTTCATAAATGGGATCCTTTCCCAAATTAACCAATATGTTAATGGTTAGTTTTAGAATTTAGCTAAAGAATGCATAATCGATTAGTCAAGGGTATGAATTCCATCGAAAACCATTTTGGTTCATATTGATCTGAAGAATTCGCGAATGGATTTTGTTTTAGATTTATAATTGAGCTGTGGAAGCGATTGTCATAGTGGAGCATCTCAGGCCAAAGATTTCGCGGGCAGAGGAACTTTAAGAATATTCGTTATTGTAAACGACAAAATATCGCAAAATATGGACATATTTAGAAATCGGGTTTTTTATCGATCCGCCAAAGGGATGGTAAAGATCGGATGAACGAGAGTCTAGTTATAGGTTAGGTTAGGTTGCGATGGCTGAGAGCGACAAGTCGCTCTCCCACTTAGGCCACGTATCGAGTCGAGTTATAAGAAAACAAACAATTTTATGGGCAGCACCGGCCGCAATTCACACACCTTAACACAAACTTTAACAGGTACAGAGTATATTATAGTCGGGTTTGACCGACTTTCTTGTCTTGTTTCTTGTTCGTTAAACTTAAGGATGGGCTTTAAGGGTTGAAATTTTACAGATTTTCGGCATCCAAGAACATAAAGTGCGTTGCGAATTCCTTTCCGCGCAGATTTTAGGGAAGATCGGGGTTAATTGCAAAAACAGAAACTGGCCTTCATTAAATTTATAATAAATAAAGACTGAACCACTGAACCGAACCGAAACCGCGGT
This sequence comes from Lordiphosa collinella, assembly GCA_018904265.1. NCBI lineage: Eukaryota > Metazoa > Arthropoda > Insecta > Diptera > Drosophilidae > Lordiphosa > Lordiphosa collinella. The sequence continues at coordinate 171,857 of JAEIFV010000603.1, read as the reverse complement.
TCAGTTGGCTTCAAAAATCATGTAATAAATCGACCCGGTGGTTCAAAAACTATGTGAATCACTGAACCGAACCAGTCCTTATTTCCAATCAGGTTGCATCCCTGTATTTTTGCAAATTTCGCAGTTTTTGGACCATAGAAATCTTCGCGGCCAAGCGACAAATCATTCCCCAAAGTTTCATTGCAACCGGATGATTTATAACTATTGCGATGAAACCGGTATATACAGCCATGGTCCCATTTTCGCATTAGCCTAAGCTTTGTCATTTCAAACTGCGAATGCAAAAATGGGAGCAAGGCTGATAATTTTGCAAATTTGGCGGTTTTTGGATCATTTCCCTCCCATTTCCACTTAGAAACCTTCCCAGGCAAGAACTCAGAAATTCTCAAAAATTTCAATGCAATCGGATGATCGGTATAGTTTTGCAAATTTAGCGTCTTTTGGACTATTTCCCGGCCATTAATTCAACTTAGAACCCGTCGCAGGAAAGCGTCCTACCATTCCTCTAAGTTTCATCGTAATCGGATGAACGGTTTAATTTTGCAAAAGAAAGTTCGCTGAGGCAGTGCTGCTTTCTGCTGCTACTGAGGAATTACTTTTGATAGTAAAGAGCAAGGTGGATTTATATATGGTGACATATTCCGCAGTGGTGGGGGTCTTAATTTTCACACCTCGCTTTTGGCTAAGATGACAGCCTCTCTCTCTCTCAACGACGTTTTGATTTATACTGAGAAAATACGGGCCCTCAAAAAAGAGCAGCTGTGGTGAATACGTCACCTTATAGTAAACCCACCTTGGTCAGAGTGTATTACAGTCGGCCTTACTTCTTGCCTAGCACTTTCTCTAAACGATAACACTGACTTTTTATAGGAAAACGATTACATCATGCTTCTTTCTGCAGAATTTCAAAGATTTCCTCAAAAAAATTATTTAATATTTATAACCATAATTAAACAGCATTTTCTCTGTGTCGAAAAGCATACGTAATACTTGATGTTTGTAAACAATTCCTACATATGTATATATAAAAACCGCAACCTGCATCAACAAAATAAATTAATTGCCCCCCAAAAGATTACTTAATGGGGGGGCATAAAAATACAGACAGTCGGCGAAACTATAAAAGGAAATTATTAAATAATATGCCCCAGAATTAGAGGTGACTGACCCATTGTGGCGAATAAGTAAATTGCTGTCTGGCCATATGGAGGATTGTGTTTTTTAATAGCGCAGCTGATAAGGCAGGGCGTTTGATAAGAGAAAGGTGATCAAAATGGATGCATCAAAACAAATTCCAATTAATCATATAAAATTCAAAGTGCCTTTTGGAACTAATTCTCAGTCAATTGAAAGTTGTAGCCGCTCGCTCAAGTGTGGGCCAAACTATTTTTGGTTCAAAACGAAGAGACAACGCAATGCAAAAAGCGCATCTAATTAAATTAGCAAATGGACGACATGGGGAGTTTTTGGGGAACTAACACAACAAATTGCAATTAAGGAGGACAAACAAATTCAGACAAAAGTCATTTTGATTAAGTTTAAGAATTGTGAAGAGTTGCATAAGTCGAGCTCAAACAACAGAGGAACAACCGTTTGACAATAGATTAAGCGACACTCACTCACACACAGTCTCTCTCCTCTCTCTGCTCTATTCGACTGTTTGTTTGTATGTATGCATTGCTGACGTCCAAAAAAGCCGCTAATAAGCCAACGCAAAACGTATAAATAAATACGTACTATACAAATACAAATGAGATTTGAGTATATACACAACAGGTGAACATTAAATACTTAAAAATAATTCGCAAAATTGATTTCTACCCCCACTCATTATTTATGCAGTTTCCTTCACCTTGATCTCAAAGTGCGGAATTGATGCTGTTGCTAGGGGTAACCTTGAGTACCAGTACCTACCCACAAGCATATATTATATTCTGGGCAAACTTCTGGAAAAATTGCATCCCCTTCCACCCACCAGCTGGAGCCAGGAGCTAAAGTAATATACGTGCACATCCGCATACATACATATGTGGCCACTTTGCTAGTTTTTGTTGTTTTTTTTCACCCTTTGTAACGCGCACAGACGCACACACACACACAAGTGGAAAAATAACTGCACACTTTAGCATTTCAGTGGAAAACTTTAATTCTTATCTATAATTTAAACTTTAATATAACACCTACCGTTGTTTATAGCATATTTATGCGTTAATTTCAGTTGAATTTTGGTCTTAGCTGGGCTTGTATAATTTTCTAAACTGCGCTGTAGTATTGGCTAACGCAAAACTGTGACACAAACAGTGTGACCTTAGTACAACAAGCAAAATACCAAATCAAGCTAATAATTAAACAATTGTTTGTTTGTTAACAAAAAATGGATTTATTAATAATTAATTCGATTTCAAACTATTCATTCTGTTATTCGAATTATTTAAGCCAAGTCATGTGACAAACACAGCACCCAAAACATAATTTAGCTAAATTTAACGGTTAAATTCAATTTCAAAACTCTTAGAGGGGAACTGTTTAAACAATGCTTAAAGATAATTATGATAATATTTGTGTTCATTTCTTAGGTCAATTAGTCGGAAAAATGAAACCAAACAACAAATTGATTTTTTTTTATTTTGGCAGTGAACAGAAACTATAAGCCTTTTTTAATAAGACGATACCCGAGACTACTCTTTTGGGTTAATAAATTCGAGCGGTGGGGACGTTTGAAAGGTCGTCCGCCAGTGTTAGGGCGAGGGTCGTCTTCCTGCACTTCGGCTGCCCTTCTCTTGGGTGCTAGTTTCGAGATTCCCTTCGCTCTCCACACTGCCGTCACCTGTCTCCATTCCGCTCTCTTGGCATTCGCTTTTAAAGATCTCCTTTCGCCCGACCTGCGACCAATCATCATTGAACAGCTCTTTCAATAATGCTGAGGTTTCTTTCTGTTTCCAGCACTTTGAATCCTCCTCCAGCTTGACCGAACGCTGCATCCACTAGTCGTTGGCCAGTGCTTCCAAAAGTGATGTTGTTTCGTCCTCTTTCTTCAATGCCTCAGTTTTTATCGCTGTTGGGCAAGGAGCGCAAGCCCTTTCGGGTAGATCCCCATCGGGCTTATATATATTCTTTAAGCCGCTTTGAATTCGCAACGGTGAATCTATTTCGCCGGTTGTTGTTGGCATCATCTGCCAAACTGAACATTCAAACGCTAATTTGCTCCACCGTATTTGGGCCCTTTGCTCTGCAGGCCATTCCGCCACGAAATCTCGGTTAATAACGAAAGGAAATAGCAAAATACTGACGAATGTTTGAATAAAGCAAGAATTTTAAAACATTTGCTGTTCAGTGTGACCGTATGTGGCAAGCACGAAAATGCTGATTTGAACGCGATCTACAGTGAGTCGCGGACAACAAAATTTCCAAAAATATTAATGTGCGTCAAAATAGCGTCGAATTGGTACGGTGGAGTGAGGAACAAAAATAATTTTTTTTATAATTTAATTTTCTCAGAAACTTCTTAACTTTTTGAGACAAATTAAACGGCCAAATGTTAAGAAAAGAAAAAACTATTGTTTTTAATGAGATTTGGTTGGATTTGAGTATAATTAACATGTAAAAAATTTGTCAACCGACATTTGGATGAATATCTCTTTTCAGATGTTGTGCCGCAATGCACCGTATACTAGCAGAAAGCTGACATCTTCAGGAGTAGTTTAAAAAATTATGAAAATCCTTCCCACAGTTTTTGAGAAAATTACTTTACAGTGGACCAACCGCAAAATTTCTTCATACAAATTTTGACAAAAAGAATTGTGATGCCCTATTTTGCTCAATATCTCCATTTTCAGATGTTGCAGCGTAAAGCAGACATATTCAGGAGTATTTTAAAAAAGATATCCTTCCCACAGCTTTTGAGAAAATGGCTTATCAGTGAAGTAATTTCAATCATCAAAGTGACGCCCGGGAGCGTTATTTCATGCTCCCTTTCGATTCATGTGAAGTTTGAGATACAGATTTATTTTCGTGCGTTCTGGAATCCAGTCTTAACTTTGTAGATTTGATCATCCACCTTCCTAAAGATCTAAATAAAACATCAATTGTAGTTTATCTTGTGATATATATTTTGTAGTTTTGTTTTTGTTTTTTTGGATATAACCACAGTTATCGCTCAGTAATTATCAGTTAAATAATGGCATTTAGAATGCTAAAATTAAGCTACAAAAAATCATTAAAAATTTACTCTCTCTCTCTTTCTCTCTCGTTAATCGTAGGTAATCGATTGAACTCCCTTTTGGATGATACATATTTGTGTGTCTATATATATATTCTCATTCGTATATACTCCTAGGACTTAGTGGCTAAATTCTATATATTTATATATCTATTAATGCTAGAGCTGCCTTTTGCCTAAATCGCCTTTTGCTAAATTCACAATCTAAACCTAAAATACTATTTACACTTGGTTGTCTGGTCCAGCAGCTTCTTCCACAGATCGAATTGTTCGTTTGACTTGATCATATGCACACTGATCGCATTGCGTATATTGCACGGATTGAAGGAGATGCGTCGATTGACAAACTCATTCACATGGACACGCTTGATGCCCAAACTCTGGGCCACAATGCCCGTGGTGAAGACATCCTCCAGCTTGAGATAGACAGTCTTGAGGGAGCGCAAATACAGCTCGTGCACAATGTCGCCGGTCAGCACATAGGCGGGTCCGGTGGTGAATGACGGGAACACGGACGCCGAAAACTGATCGGTGGATACATAATATTTCGATTTCTTGTTTCGTATGGGTTTCCATTTCTTGGCCAGGCGGCCATAGATGACACGCTTGTCCTTGTGCTTGTCCAGAAAGGTCAACAATTTGGGCACATTGATAAACATGTCGTCATCCGTTTTGAGTATGAAACGGGCACGCGAACAGTACTGATCCGCCCACTCCAAGGAGGAGAGTGTCTTGAGCGTGAGATTGTTATAGGAATCAATGAAACTGCCACGTATGAGATCTCCATACATGAAATTCTCTTGGGTGAGAGCCTGATTCAGAGTCTCATTGGTACCACGACCCAATATAAAGGCCATAGCGATATCCCTACGAGTGCCATAGTGACCCCACGTCTGGCGTATGGACATTCTGGCCTCGGCATGCGACTGTGCCGAGGTAATCAACACCAGCAATTTGGTAAAGGCCCCCTCATGTGGACATAAACGTTCAACATCAATCTCCTCGTTCAGATGGCCCGCCTCATAGATTTTCTCCGTGGCAATGCCCTTGGAGGGATCAACTGGTACAGTCGGACCTCTGAACGACATTCTGCTCTTGGTGGTGCGCACCATGGGTGCAGGTGGCTTGGCTGGCATCTCCTGCTGCTCCGACTGTTGTTTCACCTGCATCACGGCATCTGAGCTTACACCCTGATCTAGCAAATTGATTTGTATCTCCTCTGGCTGATTGTTGATTTTATCTGCAATGAAGAGGGGAAAACACATTGATTAAGTGTCGCTGGGGGTTGTTTCAATTGTTAATTAAGACCCCATTTTGTGTTTAGATTGCTTCCGCATTGAAAGATAATACCTTAGTTACCAACTTTTCACACAGACAGAAGCATTCATGGCCTTGTCATCTCGCTGTGCTTTGTCCACTCAGCCCGCTTTTTCAATGAAGCAACTGATACCTTAACACGTTATTCCATTTCAACCAGCTTTTGTTACAAAACCAAAATGTTAAAGCCACATTATCAACTAATTAAGGCAAAGAAAATTGCGCGTTGTCTAAACTTAGCGAACCTCAAACAAGGAACAAGATGAACCTGTGCTTTTGACTACAAGTAACAGTCCCAGGTCTGGCCCTAGAAACCTCTCTGCTCAGCATGGACGATGTTCGTACTGCCCATAATGACACCATGACATATATGGGTGCCGCATGTAAGTCGAGTATCTGGCTTTGCCAGTTTGAAACTCTAGCTTCTCAGTCGGACAGCGGCCATTCTCAAAAGGCACTGACTGACTGATTATCAATCCACAGCCCAGACCGCTTATCTTGGAGATCCAAGATTCAGTTATGAAAATTTGAACGGACCTCCTGACTGAACGTTAATCATCCCGGTCGGTCTTCTTCAGTCTCTCCTGCTCTGTGAGTTGTTCAATCGTTCTTGTTTAGTCAAATCTTGTTCAGTCACTCTTGGTCAGTGAGTTGTTCAGTAGCTCTTGTTTAGTCTCTCTTTTGCTTTGTGAGTTGTTCAGTGAGTTGCTCAGGCTGAAATGAAAAATTGCGACAATAATTGTCTCTAAAAATTGAAAGTGTCATCCCAGCCTCAGTGTTGTTCTGTAAGTTGTTCAGTGACACAGTTCAGTGACTGTTAAGCTGTTAATTGTTTGCATGTCGGTTTGTTCAATGCTGGTGTGCCAGTCCCAGCCGATTTTTCATTAAAAATATGTAATTAAAAGGCATAACCATATCAGAGATCACTAACAAATAGGTAACATTCCGCAGTGTGACCAGCAACGAAGGAATAAAGTTAGATCGAATGATCGCTTATCTTCACAATGCCCTAAGGATAGTTGATAATTAAGTGAACAACTGAATAACTGAGCCATTTGAGTGAGTTGACTCACTTTGAAAAAAAGAACAAGTGAACATGTTTAGTGAAATGAACAACCTTTACCCCACACTAACGCATTTAGAAAATATGTCGCATAAATATGAAACGCCCGCAGACAGATAATTTTATGAGCTTTTTTTTGTACTAAAAATAACGGTGCTTTTGCGTTAAACTTGATTTAAGCTGTGTCCTATCCAGGGATGCAAACTACTCGAAAATAAGTGCTGGTTCGGTTCAGTGGTTCACGAAGTTCCTGAACCGCCGTTTCGGTTCATTTCATGGTTTTTGAAGCTAATTGAACCAGTGCTTCATAAAGGCATATTACGTAGTATTATGATTTCTGTCGTAATGGGACTTTTCGTACACTTTGGAAATTGAATTCCTATAAACCGATTGAATATCTTTAAAATCCTTAAAAGAATGTATAGAATTTGTGAAGTCGGATTTGCAGAATTCGTCTATTAGTTCCTTGAGAAATGCACTTCGAATGCAGAGAATGCCGGTTAAGGAATACTTATCATGCATCTTACACACCATATTTATCGTATTAAATGAGAAAAAACTCTCCCGGCTAGATCGAATTACGGTCTTTACCTAAACAAAAATTGAGAATATTGCCAATTATCAACATTCGAGAAAAGATTGCAGATTGATGGAATGCACTGTCAGGTATGGCATTAAGAGATCGGCGGGAAATTGCAAAAGAACAGTCAAACAGAATGTCTTCTTATTGTCATCTTAGGGAAACAATTAAAATTAATAAGAATCATTGGCAACCAGAGCTCGTAAAAAACTCTTAACACTTTCAACGTGTCGGCAAAAAACAGTTTGGTTAAGGACACAACGAAAACAGGGAGCGAAAGACAGTTTCAGTTCTGTTTTGGCTCAATTCTGTTGCTCTCAGAGCAAAGACCGCACTTTTCGTCCCTGTTTCTCTCCTGTCTTTCACTGACACTTTTGCCGAGAGCATACTTTCGAAGTGTTTTTATACCCTGTTCCCATTTTTTTTGATCAGCATCAACAGCCGAGTCGGTTTAGCCATATCCGTCCGAATGAACGCGTCGATCTCAGATACTATAAGAGATAGAGCCACAAATTTATGCATGTAGGTAGGTGTATACCAAACGCTTACCGAGCTTGTTTCAGATTTAAAGAAAGTTTATTCCGAAGTGGGCGAAAATGCCCAGAAAAGTTTTAAGCTTGAACTTTGTTTAATCTAAGACCTGGGGCCTACATCAAGGCATGGCATACAGCGGCTTCGCTCGCATTTGCGTATGTATATTTTCCAAAATTAGTAAGTAACTTATTCCTTGTTTTTGTAAGTCAAGCTTGAAAACTGAAAATTTCCACCCAAAAAAAAGTAAATACTATTTTATAGAATTCCATACAGAGCTTTGGAAAGTTATTTTTAGACCAATCGAATTGAAGACAAAAAATCTATTTTTTTTTGCAAGTTTTCTGCCATATTTTTCTGATATTCCCAAATTTTAAAATCAATTTGGTAATATTGCTAAACGTAAAGCTTTGACAATAAGTTTGGTGCCGATCGGAAGAACCAACGAGTTTCACACAACAGTTTTACGCAAATTTTGCGACGTTGTGGATAGCTTTTAATAAATTTTAAACTCTAATATACGTGTTTTTGAATGTGTAGCTTTTCAAATGAGTTTGGAGCTAATCGCTCTGTTTACAAGTTTACTTGGAGGTGAATTTTCCGGTAGAGTATTGGTATGCATTAATTGCTGAGTTTTCGTTTAGATCTATGAAATTTATCGGTGGAAAAACTGGAAAGTCGAATTTTACGGGTTTCTGCCCATTTTCCGACTTAGGAAGCAGTTTTTGAACCATTTTCTCGACTTAAGGATTAGATCATAATATTTGAAAGGTATCCATTCCGTATTTAATGTGAATTTTCCTTACGATTGGTAAACAGTAATTGTTGCATTATCATTTATGTAGATCTTTAAAAATGAGTTTGAACCTGATGAATAAATTAAAAGATTTCCCTCTATTTTTCGACTTTGGAGGTAGATTTTCCTAAATTTAGAAGTCACATTGATTATATTTTGTATGTATAACTTTAAAAATGAGTTTGATGCTATTTTCCGGACGAATGGTATTTAGTCATTATTGAGTTTTCGTAAAGACTTTTGAAAATGATTTTGGAGCTGATCGGATAGATGGACTAGTGATATCAATCCAAGTATTGTAATTGTGCACTTAGCTGACCGTTGGACAGCCTGACTCTAGACGTCTTATGAAAAAGGTTTTTCTTTTTTCAGTATATTCATGTCGATCAAGAAAGTATCATAGGCTACGTCTCAAGTCTGTAAATCAGTTCGAAAGCGGTTTAAAAGACATACCTCAGAAATGATTCAGGGTCTGTAGGTTGATAATATAAATGTAAGACATTTTATCGATTAAAATATGTTTCCGATCCAAAATGAACCGGTTCTAAAATGGGTTGGAAGAATGGAGGATCATGCATTCCGATTTCAAAACTGTTTTAGCTATTTCTAGCCGGCTCAAATTAGATTACTAACTCTCTCATAAGAAACATCTTATAATAGTGAAACTGGAGGTAAGGTAAGAGTATCCGTGCATAATGAATTAGTTACATGTTATTGTTTGTGGTTTTTTTCTCTAAATGTATCTCTTAAACCTTGACCCCACCATTTGCCAAAGGCTCCTCTGTTTGTTTATTTATGGGTGTTCTTACCCGTGTGCTGTTCATGTACAGCGACAGGATTGCTGCTGTTTGATGTCGTAATATTTTTCAATATCTTATCAGCATTCTCGATGAACTTTTGCAAATTGGATGTTGGTATGAGCACCTCTGGATCGGTTTGTGACTGTTGTGGTTGTTGCTGTTGTTGTGGCTGTGGGGCAGCTGGCGGAGCTACCTGTTTGACAACCAAAGCCTCGCTGGTGCTGTTGTTGATGTTGCCTGCAAAATCCAAAAAAGATTAATCTAATTTCCCTTTAAATAGTCTAAGCTGTATTACCTGTTATGCCATCTAAACCCTGGACATACTGCTGCTCTTCCAGTTGCAAGTCTTCGGGCGTCTGATCTACGCTAGCTGCCTGTGGACTAGCACCAGCCGAACCGCCATCCAGCAGAGCATCCTCATCAATGGTGGGCAAACGATGCGGATTAGGTTTTCTATAATGAATCTCTTGCAGTTTGCCCTCGCCCAGAGAAAGTCCAAATTCTCCGGTATTATTCAGCTGTTCAGATGACGGACGAGCTGCCATCAGTTGCTGCGATAATGGTGGCGCCGCCGCTGCTGCTGCGGCGACTGCTGCTGCATGCAGATGTGTGGGCTGCAGTGTGGCGGTGGTGGAGTAGGAGGCATAAATGAAGATGGTAAGGATTACCACAATTAAAACTAGAAGAAAACGCAAAATGCGGGTGTTGTGTAGATTCCCCACAGCCACCATGATGGGGCTGGAGACTGAACTGTGCAAGTTGTCTGCGTATTCTGCTGCTTCTTCAGGCTGGCTGGGTGGGTAATGGTGTTGACGATAATGGAGTACCAGGCGTGGCGACGTTTGTAATACAACTGCAATCAGAAAAGTGATTTGTTTAGTGTTTTTTTTTAGTCGCGAGGCGAGACAAAATAAAGCAAATATTTGCCTAGTAAAGTGTAAAAATAGAGAATAGAGAGTGAGAGGGAGGGGAAGAAAGACATCAAAAGAAGGAAGAGCTTGGAGGGGGAAGGGTGAAAACATCAAGTTGGAGCACTGCTGTAGAATGACCACATTTTGTGTGCAGTTTGGGGCTTAAATCAAATTTGGAAAGTTATAAATTATGTAAAAAAAAATAGAGTCTGCTTTTAGGCTGCAATCTATGATCCAGAGATTACTGTAGACTGCTGTTTGAGATGGTGACGAAAGCCACACGAAGAATGCCAAAATTAACTATAATTTATCCATAACTCTTATTAACTTAAGCATTCTACACCAAAAAGAGCTGTTACTGTTTTAAGAACATCGCGATAACTTTTTGATGAAGACTATAAGATTGAATGCCAACCCTCCTTGCTATCAAAACTATATGCAGTTAGGAATTCCAAATAATAAAACCGTTAAAATACAAAGAAAATGTGTAGTCCACTATTTGGTGTAATCGTAAAGCGCGAATCAAACCAGAGTTCTTACGAAAAAGCCGAACCAATCCGTAAACCTCAAAAGAAAACGGTTCAGTTGGGTTCATTTTATGGACAAGATTGATAATGTTTATAATTATTCTTAATAAGGAAATTAAATCGAACTTTTAGAGCTTTTTAACCTTTTATAACTGAAACAAGACCTATCGCTTTTGGGATTCGATGCCCTTCTACAAAACATAGTTTCCAGAATATCCGGCTCGAAGGACCATTACAAAAAACCAAGAGATTCTACTCTTGAATTCAGTGTTTCTCCTGTCTAAGAAGTGCGCTTATTAACCATTGTAAAGAGATGGCTAGGAGGACGACTTACTTTTAAAATCTAATTGATACGGACCCATTTTTGATGTCCTATTGCAAGGCCGAAACTTTCATACTTTCTTAGTTTGTAATAATTACATTTTCATTGATATTCGAATGTTTGCTAATACTTAAATTCAAATAAAAATGCGAAAAGTCGAAATCTTCTTTTAAAATGTTAGGAAATTCGGGAACAGGAACAGTCGTGATATATTCGGAGGTGTCCCAGAAATTTCTTCCAACCCAAAACCGATTCTCGTTGCCCTAAAAATCTCTTTCGGTTGGTTTTAAATCTGTAGTGTTTTGGTAAGAGATTTTGCTAAATTCACCCCTAAAACTATTTTGATAAGCAGAATTAGTTTTGGAAATGTAAGCTACATTATTTTACTGGATAGGCTGCAACAAATAAATAACATATTTTATATGATTTAATATTGAAATTTGCATTTCAATCATTTTTCGCAAAACCAACCGAAGGCTGGCATATCAACTAAAGCCGACTTTCTAAGTGGCATTTCTGGCGCCATCTATATGCCTCAGTTGGCATTACTAGCGTCACATTGGAAATATGACAATAACAAACGGGCCTAGGGTTGCCAAATTTTGGGTTATCATAGATTTTGCATTTTAAATTTGAATTATAATATTAGCATGAGTCATAAAACTTATACCACACTTAACTGATTTCAATTGAACATCAAATTAATTAAGATCTAAAACATTTTGTTCAAGATGCAACCCTGTTTGGTGTAAGGGACAATTATTTTGAACCCAATTGAATTGAACGGACGTTTTTCTGGATTTTCTGGACACCCTCGACTAATGTTTATGTTTTGTTAACTAATATAAGGGAAGGCTATTAAACATTAACACCACTGAGTAAAGGGAATATCGAAGTCGTGCAGGCCTGACTGGGTCCATTTAGTCTCTTTGAATCGATCTATCAAATCAAACTAACTTAAATTATATAAATATTATTAGAAATCTATTTGACGTTCTATTCCTTCTTATCTCTATTATTTTTATTATAAAACAGAAAGTGAAACTGAAATTTTTGGATTGATAACGCAAGCGATTTCTGCGAAATTCATTATCAAATGCATTTTAAAGTCAAACGGTCAGCGATTACTTGTAAAATTAAATAGTTCTGGGAATGTTGTTGCATTTTTTCCGCCAGCATTCCAATAAGCCCAGTTAATCAATCGCTTTTATTTCAGAAACATATTTAATGGGGATGTAAATTCATTTTACTTTTCAAAAGTAATTCCGCATCAATTTCGAAACGCTTTCATTTTAGTGTTCGTATTCCACGTGAAATTGCTTCGGAATTACATTTGTGAACTAGTGGTTCCACAGCCAGTTATCGATTGATAGTTGTAAAATAACAGCTATTAAACATAAGCAAATTCGACTTGAATTTTATATTTTAGGAGCAGGAGCAAAAAAATTTGACAGTTTAAAATTGCACAGGGTCGAAATAATGCTCAGCTTAGAGCCAGTTTTGTGAGACTCCATACATACATATATTGTAGACTGTAGACGTATGCACTAGTACTTAACAAAGTAATCTTTGCGCAATACAGTCGAGCAAATTGTATCTTCTTAGTTGTCATGACATTCAGTACGAAATGATCACTTTTCTAATGGCCGGGCAACCCTTTAACCAACGATACACTACTGTCGATTGATAAATGTCTATTGAACTTGCCGGAACTTTCCTAAAGTGGAATTTAGAACAAGAAATAGCAGAAATGGGAGGTGTTCAGCAAATTAATTATTGGTAAATAATTTAACATTACAGACGACTGTTACAAGATACCAAAAAATCTAAAATTTTCCAAAGAATGTACTTTCATTTTGTGGGTAGCTTATATTTTGAAATGCCGAATTTGCAATTTACTATTCAATTCTTTAGCCACAAGGCAAAACGTTTGAAAACGCAAAACTCGTTCGTTTTAATTTTACCAGAACACGAATCAATTTCACTTTTGAAATATTTTTGTGTAAGTGGAATTGAGAAAAAGGCTGTATGTATTTATATCATTTTACAGGTTCATTCAAATGAACCATTACACCATTAAAGATAAAATATTTTGGGTACGAAAAAGCGCAAACTACCTTCATCGATCACTGGCTAGCGACTGAAAAGCTATTTGCTCTCTTGGCACAAGCCTCGACATGCGTTTGGCTCAAAGAGACTCGCTCACTCTATCAACTGTACACTTGTTCTTGTTATACCCTTGCAGAGGGTATTTAAAAATTGTGCGGATGTTTGTAACGCATTGAAGGAAGCATCTCCGACCACATAAAGTATATATATTCTTGATCAGCATGACGAGCTGAGTTCATTTAGCCTTGTCCGTCTGTTTCTATGCTATCTCCTCCGTCAGTTTTAAAGCTATCCTCACCAAACTTTGCACGAAGTCTTTTGGTACAAATACGCTGCACATTTGTCGGAACCGGCCGGATCGGATGACTATAGCATATAGCTGTCATAGGAACGATGGGTCGATAAACTAGTTTAAGTGAGAAAAACTTTTTTGTTTTTAATGGAAACGCCTCCAAAGTACGTATTTCTTAGTTTACTATCCTTTCCCATGATTTCACTAAGTTTGGTCGAAATCGGACTACTATAGCATATAGCCGAACGATCGGTCGAAAAACTAGTTCTAGTGAGAAAAACTTTTTTGTTTTTAATGAAAACTTCTTTATCATTGGCATACACTTATTTTATATATTTTTACACAAATCTACAAAGTTTGGTCGAAATCGGATGACTATAGCATATAGCATCCATAGGAACGATCGGTCGAAAAATTAGTTCGAGTGAGGAAAACTTTTTTGTTTTAAATGGGATCGCCTCCAAATTTCGAAATTAACAGTGTATTATGCTTTTCCATGATTTCACCAAGTTCGGTCGAAATAAGACATCTATATAGTATAGATCCCATAGAAAAGTAAGTTCCAAATAGTAGTCTTAGTTAGAAAAACTTTTGTGTTTTCAATGGAAGCTGCAAGGGTATACAAAACTTCGGCCGAGCCGAAGTTAACTTTCCCCTATTTTTGTCATTGTTGCCTTGAATTTTCAGAAGCACGCATACACACATGCAGTTTACTGAGTCAAGCGCGCAACCCACATACTTGCGCAAAAGAGACTTTCATTAGATTCAGACCAACAAATTATCTCATGGATATAGCTGGTTCTAAAAAATCGAGACGGAAACTTCCAGTAAGCGTAGTTAGCTCAACAATGCTATACGCGACTCCTGTTTGGGCACATGCCACACGATATGACTCCTACATACGAGCAGGAAACCAGAGCAGGCGACGGCTTTGCGCACTTAGAGTCATATATTACAGCGAATGTTTTCACGTTTTTGTCAATGGTAATTGTTATTATATTTAGTCTTCCAAATCAAAAGTAAACAACTGCTTGACGGTAAATTGCCTACTATACCTGACACCAATTCAGACATTAACTGTGTAAAATTCGAATCTTAAGCTAATTCACTACACCGTAAACTGCTATTAAAAAGTAACAAAAAAGTTGTAAGAATACTTTAAAATAAAAAAAAAAAAAAACCATTTCGAAGTCGTAAAATAAAATGTTGAACTTAAACTCGAACTCAAAAATCAAATGTCACAAGTCCATGGCAACAATGAAAAATGCAAGAATTGCCTGTCAATATTCGCTTGAATTAGATCCCAACAACTATTATACTGTATAAAAGGCTTCAAGGAACAAGAAATGGCCCAAATGATGAAGTGATCACTGCAACTGAAACGTTGAAAACGTTTTACCACAAAGGCCCAGACCTTTGTTAAAACATCTAGTCTAGAAAATCACCTTGAATGTTAGAAAATCGTTGAACTGCATCTATCTCCCCAGGAGTAGATAAACTTTTATTGTTAAACCGCAGACTTTGCACCTAAAACAAGCCCAAGAAATAGTTATCTATTAAAAACGTTAAGATTAAGCAACTCAGAGAAAGAGAAAATGAAAATGCCAAAATAGTCTTGAAAATGGGAAATAAATATACAAATTGTTTAAGCATTGTTCGAATGTTTATCTAGTCATGATGATTGATGAGTGAGTGATGTCAGCTGTTCCATAATCAAATGAATTTTTAAAGAAGTTGTTACTCATTCTCTAACCCTCAAAATAGAAGCACTTACAAGTCGTACTTGGCTCTCTACGCTTCTAACTCATTAAAAATAAATCAATAAAACCCTAAAATAGACATTTTTAGTTTTCAACTTTTTTATGCCCTTGAACAACACACAACTTCTCATGCGACATACGGAAGTTCTGTGAATAAACTTATCCATCAACTATCCATAAATTATTTGGGTAATTAAAAAATAAACTTAGAGACTACAAAAAGATAAACAAGACGCAATGTTTACCAAAAAGAAGATTTAATGCGGGAGTTCCTTCTGTATTTTTGATTGTAGAACCTGGCCATATTTTACAGTTTTGGGGTTCACACCTCCAGGTGCTGATTACTCGTAATTTCTGGTTTAGGCATTTTATTAATTAATGTTTATTGTTGCCTCTCATTGGCCATAATAAAGTGTTTCCCGTTTATGAGTGCAGAATATTGTCATAATAATCAGTAGATAAGTTTCCACTTGATATTTGATTTCAGCTACAACTTGTACAATATTTAAGTGCAATTGAATAATCTAATCATTGAAATTGTCAATCCATTAGTCGACATTCTGTTCAAGTGGTGCATGATAGTTAGAAATTGGGTTCTTTGACTTCTTCTTCTGTGCAAACGAAGAAGAAAACGGGTCAAGAGTGTGCTGCTGCTCGAGTGAAGTGGAAGACTGAATAACATATGGATGCTCAGTTGGGTAAAAATGCCAATTTTGGTTATTTACACAATTCATTAGCATGTGGTTCATGTCTACGAATTGATATATATGTACCTGGTTTCACTTAGATCTGGCTCGCTCTTTCTCTCTTCTTATATGAATTAACCAAAAATAATGTAGTGTCGAAAGCTATTTTTGGCAGAAGGTTCAATTCAATATCTGATAAGTAACTCATAAGAGTTTCCCATTTGTCAATCTGAGAAGCGCAAAAATATATGAAAAGCAGCATGAGATTTTACTCACAGTAAACTGAGGTATTTTTCAAACATCTCATATGAGATCTCGACAAGTGAAAATACAGCTCAGGAAAGTAGAAAGTTGTATTAACCATTTCGCCTTCAAAATAGTTGTAAAGTATTCAATCGAGACAACATTTAGTAAAGAAGCATATCAAAAATTAGTTTTGAGTTAGAGTTTATGTCAGAGCTCGTAAGAACTTGTATCTTTTTAATGCAGCGATGGTCATGCCTGGCCCCAGTGACCGAACAAACATGCCGAGGCTTAGCCCAAGAGAACAAACAGCGCTCTGTTTGCTTCAAGTCGCAGGCCAGCGGTCGATGAGGGCAGATCAGAGCTAGTTTGCGTCGCTCTATTTACGCACATCAATACACTCTCACTTTTTGGCCTCGCTCGTCTTGACTGAGTTCTAAAAGGAACTCAAAAAAAAAGGTGAGTGTGGCTAACACTCACGAGGCCTTGATGTGAAACATGTTGTATACGAAATGCCCCTCCTTTCGTATACTTAAGAATGTGGTTTACTATATACTCGATAGTCAAAACCCGATTTTCAGAACTCGATACACCTAATTAAAATGGAAGCGATTCGGTTCACCAGCTGGAATAAGCGATTCGGTTTGGTTAGGTTCGGTTCAGAACCGGTTTGCATCCCCTGGTATTTAGCCATAATATAAAAATATTTAAATGAAGAAACAAGATTTCCTGGGAACCCTTTCGTCGTATAATTTTGAACACTAATCGTTCGTTTGTTCAACACTTCCGTTAAGACTATATCTTAATCTTAAGTGCGTTTCCCCTTACACATGTTCATACCATGTCTACGCGGTAGGAACAAGTCTAATGGAACTTTTTGTCGTATCGTATTTTTTTTTTTTTGGCTCTGTTTTGTGTGCGTTAGAAACCGGACGCTTATCTTTTAATGTACAGTAAATGTAGGAGAGAGCACACACAATTTAAAATTAATAAATAAACTTCATATTGAGAACCGCAGCGTGGTGACGCTTGAATCGATAAGAGGTCTTATGCCATTGGCTAAGCCCAACGCCCCTTGTTGATCTTCATATCAGTGGAAAGTGAAATATGCAGATGAATCATCACCACCATCACAAGAAGAATTCTAAATGAAATGGAATATTGTTTTGTAATTGGCTGTGAAATTACCAAAGAGCCGTGAAAAATGAGAATTATTACAGTATTTGTTTACAAGTTAAATGAGGCGACATTTCAGTTGGACAGCTGGGCCAGGCTTGGAGAGCAGCTTGGGGCGAGTGCTAATAAGTACAATGAACCGTCGTCGCAGATTATCGCCGGTTAAGCAGAAAAACTGGTTTTTTTCATAAATCATTCATTTTTGTTTTTCGGGGAAAATCTATGGTTATTATACTCTTTCGGGTGGGGGGTAGTATAAAATTGGGCTGTGGAAGGAAATATAAGAAGTCATTCTTGTTTTTTACACATACGCGAGCTGGATCAAGAATGTTTGATGTCAGAAATCTGACAAGAATGAAAATTCTTAATCCAAAAGCGAAATTTTTTGATCCAAGTATGAATTTTTGATTCACTTTTCTTGATTCAAGAGTTTCAATACTTAAGCGAAAGTACGAAACATTCTCAACTCAAATAGAAAAATTCTTGACTCAAGTGCTAAACGTTCGTTCTTGTATCAAGAGCTCATCAAATTGAAGAGTAGGAGCGTTCACTCTGGAACCAAGAGCTACCATATTGGAATTAAACAACAATTTGAAATTAGTTGTTTTTTCCCCTTTTTTGTTAAAATTGTCTTCATAGAAAATTAATTTTCAAACTATTGTAAACTGCTTTAGCCGACTCCAGGAACACACAAAGCACCAACCGTCTTTGCCAGTCAACTGTCAGTACAACAGTCGTCTCTCCATGCCAGCAATGTGCTTGGAAATTCCAAAGCAAAATGAGTTCCCCACACACCTCTCTCCCATAAAAAATTAAACTGTGAGAGCGGACTCAACGCTATTCTCTCAAATGTTCTTGCTCTCCTCTCTCAGTTTCTTTACCTCACTCGCCTTGCCTAAAAACCATAAACTGAGAACGAATTAAGCTTAATTTTAAAAGCGAAATTCTTGAAACTTCAAGATCGAAGATAGATTTTTTTCAAGAGCGTTCTTACTTAATTTATTCGATCTGCTTTTTTCTGGGTATACCCATGATACAACTATATAGGTATACGCATAGGTGTACACAAAAAACTCACAAAAAACCCATATTGAAATAATGTGGACTAAAGTGAGAGAGCACAATGACATATCCGATAGATGTATCATGGGTATACCATTGACTTTTGAATTGGTGAGAACATAAAAGCTAGTGACTGCAGTTTTTCGTGCTCACCAACACAAGCACAATTTTTTTCCTCTCTCCATTTGCTCGACCTTGCTAACTAAATTATAACGGCCACTCTGTGTGCTCTCTACTCAGTTGTCAATTGATGAGAAAATTTGCATGCAGAAGCTTACAGCAAAAGTTTTGTCATAGCACAGAGAGTATATAACAGTCGGGCTTGACCGACTTTCTTACTCTTGTGTTTCCGTTTGAAATGAAATTTGTTAATACTGTGTGTGTCTTTCTCAACCCTCTCGAACGGGCAATGTTATGGTAATAAAAAAAAATAAAAATTTAAACAATACGCGTAGTTTAAGCAACGGCAAAGTCATTGCGTAGTTTTTGGACTTGAAGCTCACCTGCAGTCGAGTCGAGTCTCTCCTTCTCCTCCTCCTCTAGCTCTCTGGCTCTGTCTCTCTGTGTGTGTGTGTGCGTGTGTGTGGTGTCTCTATGTTGGAGATGGTGGATTTATGGCTATTGTTGGACCAGGGTCAAGCATAATTACTTGTGCTTGTGGGTCTTGGGTTTATTTTTAGTGTTTATTCAACGTTAATAAATTTGTTGTATATTTTTTGTTGACAATTAGCGTTGATGAGTTATTTGTTTGTTTGTTTGTTGCTGGGCGCCACCAGTAAAAGCCTTTTATGCGAGTGTGTGTGTGAGTGTGAGAGCCTTGAGGATTTTATTACTTTTTTGGGTATTCTTATTTCAAGTTTAATTAATTAGCAGCGTCAGTCAACTCGTTTCGCTAGTCATGTTTTAAATACAATCATAGTCATTTAATTAGCATTTTATGTGGGTTTTTTTGCCTTTGCTGCATTTGTTGCTCTCCTGCTCTCCGCCTTGCAATTTAATTGGCCTCTTTGCAGCTGAAAAATTTTTTATGACACTTTTTAGGCTTTGCACACTGCAGCTGGTAGCGAATTAGGTATAGGAGTTTATTTCTATTTTTTTTTTAGATTTTATGGGCCATTTAAATTCCACTTTTTACACCCCACAACCACAACCGATTTCCTACGAATTTGCTCAAAAACTAACCGAGCAACCAAATATTAGTCGTACGCACGTACCTGTTACTTGTAACGAGTCAAAGGCGTGACTCTGTGTGTTAAGTAACCGGCGTGACTGTGGCACGAGTCAAACACACTGGTTCCGGTTCCACGCTAAGTAACAGTTTGTGATATGTGATTTTTTTTCAAATTTTTAATTTAAAAATACTTGATTAAAGACTGTTTCGGGATATATTAAGTACATTTCGAATTATTTTAAAATATTTTTGATCATACTTTTAGGTTGTAAGGCTTAAGTAACCTGTAATTTCTAATCTGCCCAATAAGTCTGCCCAAAAACATTATTGAAAGAAAAAATGAAAATTTCAAACAAGTACCAAATGTTCTTGTTTTGAGCCCATTCCCAAGTCCTCCTAAAACAAGTTCTCAATATTGAACCAAAGAAGGCTGGAAATATCCAAGGGCCATAAATAAACCTCTTTGGTAGAACTATTTTAGCTCAGAAATTAACCATCACTCCATAACAAAAGAGTTAGAATCAGTTGGGAATTTTAAAAACAGACTCGCCTAAAAATAATTTACATTTTACGTTGCACTCTTTTCGTAGCTCGTAACTAAGTCAATTTTGTACTCAGTCTAGAATATTTTGTAGTTGAACTTTCTGTAAGTACAAAAAGGTTCTTGATTCAAGAACATTTGTTTACATTTCAATAATAATAGCACTTGTTTTTCGATTTTAATATGTTTCGTACTCAATTTAAGTAAACCCAATAACGAATCATACTTGAAATTATAATTACAAAACGGGTTAAATTTAATACCGTTTCATTTAGACCGATGGTAGCCTTTTTTTCTGAGTGTTCAAATCTCAAGCATCGAATCTCTTACCAGTTCCGATCGATTGAATTCGAAAACGAGAATAGGCCAGTATATTAGATTCAAAAACATATATTTTCTTCAGTTTTTGAAATATTTTTAAGCTATTTAATTTTTTATTTATTATCAGCAATTTCTAGGATTTTTTTTCTTTTTGTTGCAATTTTAGGATCTTTTGGATCTCGCCTAGTATGAGTAAGTAGGTGTCTCTTTAGATTGCAGCTAATGGAAAAAGACTTTGAGCAGTCTGAACAATTAAAACGTCGTTCGCCAGTATGAGTAAGTAGGTGACTCCTCATAGTGTTGTTACGAGCAAAAGACATCGAGCACTCTGAACACTTGAATGGTCGCTCGCCCGTATGCGTGCGAAGATGCTCCTTCAGTCTGAACTTGCTTGAAAAGGTTTTTGAGCAGATGGAACATTTAAAGGGTCGCTCGCCAGTATGTGTGCGAAGGTGCTCCGTCAGATTTCCTTTTTGGTTAAAGGCCTTAGAGCAGTGGGAGCATTGGAACGGTCGTTCGCCAGTATGAGTGAGTAGGTGACTCCTTAGAGTGCAGCTATGAGCAAAAGACATTGAGCACTGTGAACACTTAAATGGTCGTTCGCCAGTATGCGTTCGAAGATGCTGGTTCAGGTTGCCTTTACTGGTAAAGAATTTCGAGCAGTGGGAACATTTATAGGAACCTTTTCTAATTTTTGTGAGCGTCTCTTCTTCGTTCTGATAGCTCTCTTCCATATTGCTCCTTTCGGTTAGAGTGTCGCTTTGCAAGGCCTTCTCTTGCGTGACCAGCTGCCCGTTCACGCTGGTTACTGCTTTGAAGTTGGATGCGGCTGCTCTCTGCTGCATCTGCTTGCTTAAGACCTTAAGACTCCGCTCCAGTCGCCGCTTGAATTTCAATGCAATTCTGGCCTCTGCCAGACATGAGGGGCAAATGCGTCCAGGTAGATCCACAGCGGGCTTGACCTCTTGGCCAGTCGTCTCCTCCATGACAATCGTCAAGTCTTGTCCCTCATCGGAGTCGGTGTATACGTTCAGCCAGTTGGTGTCCACACCCGGAATGGCCATGCAAACGCAGCAAAGCTCGGACATAGTTAATCCTCTTGTTCTGTGGGCCATTTCGCAGCGAAATCTCTGTTAATTGCAAATGGGATCTTTCAAATTTTTTTTTAAAACCGAATGCGAAACATTTTAAGACGAGTGTGACCGTAAGCTGCTAGAGCGAAAATACTGATTTAAATTAGTTCCACTCAAAATCAGTGTCTGGGACTAATTACCTGGCCAGAATTTAAATTTTTGAACATATATTATTAAGATTGGAGTCGAATTTCGGATTTTGTTTTTTTTTTATGATTCGACCATGTCTACAACGCACAGTGAGCGAAATGGCTCATCCAGCGGCGTTAAATTATTTGCTAGATACAATTTTTTTTGGGTAAACTTTTTTTTTTTAATTGCAAATTTATTAAACTACATTGTAAAACAAAACAATAAATTCTTTAAATTAATTTGTATACATTTTTTTTGACAAAGTTTTCCCTTTTTTATAGCTTTATTTGGCCCTTTGCAGCCATTGTTTTCTTATATTAATTCAAATTAAAAATCAATTATTTTCTGTTTGGAGTTGCATTTTAAAATAGTTCAGACTCAGAATAACATGCTGAAGATAAAATATTTTTTTTTGATTTAAAAAAAGTTATATTTTAAAAAAAAATGTTTTGAAAAATGTATACTTTTTTTTAAGTCTTTATTTCTTACTTTTTAAATAAACCTTGGTCCCGGTTTTTGCCTTGCCGGGCTTAAGCTGATCCTTTCCGGGATCAATTTCGAAATACATTAAAAAATTCCACCCCACCCCTCTCCTTTTGTTTTCATAAATTAAAATTTTTTTTAAATTTATTTTTTACTTACCCTGACTGGGACTCGAACTCGGGACCTTGAATGACGCACTCACTGACAGCGCCGTTCAGCCAACTCTACCACACCAGCGATGCTTTCAGCATCGTCAAATTGCCATTATTAATTGACGGGAAACAATCCCGATTCGGATAGATATCAAGCCTGCTCGTACTTAAAATTTTAATCCCGTTGGCGGGATCATTTCTTTTAGGCTTAAAAATTTTCCCGGCATTTCTTTTCGGTGTATGTGGCTTACACTCCAGCAAAAGGACACATGCTGAATAAGTGTAATGGAAAGTCAATAAACCTCTTCGCCAGCAGAGCTTAGCAGAATGGAACAGGTAAGCCGGCCAACGAGTCGGAGAGCTGACGAAACTTCAGAGTAGGCGAGCAGTCCGGAGAGTTGCCAAGACAGCGGTGGACGCAGAAGCGTTCCCTTAAATTTGACCTGATCTGTTCATAGAGTCAATATTGGAAAACATCTGTTCATAGAGTCAATATTAAAAAACACGTTGGGGTTTTTTTTTATATATTTTTAACCACATATTTATTGTTCTACAACTGTATAAAGAAGGGTATACAATTGCAAATTATTATAATATTTTTTTAGCCTCAAATTCCAACAATTTTCACAGGTATCTTCCCCAATTGACGCTGTAGAATGATTTCCGAACCCAGGAAACACTTAAAGCGTTGCTTTCGGATTGCTACAACTGCTCCTTAGGCCAGAAGTTTTCGGGCAGTCATATCTTTTAACAACTCATTCACTATTATGAATGCTCAGGTGTTTATTTAAATTTGCTTTTCGGGTGTAACTCTTCGAGCACTGAGAACAGTTATAGGGTCGCTCGCCAGTATGCGTCCGAAGGTGAACAGTCAGATCGCATTTTTGGTTGAAGACCTTAGAGCACTGGGAACATTTGAAAGGTCGATCGCCCGTATGCGTGCGAAGGTGAACAGTCAGATGGCTCTTACTGCAAAAAGTCTTCGAGCAGACGGAACATTCGAATGGTCGCTCCAAAGTATGTGTGCGAAGGTGTTGCTCCAGACTGCGCTTACTTGAAAGCGTCTTCGAGCAGTGGGAACATTCGAAGAGTCGCTCGCCTGCGTGAGAAAGAAGGTGTCTCTTTAGATTGCCCTTTTGGGCAAAAGACATGGCGCACTCTGGACACTTGAACGGTCGCTCGCCCGTATGTGTTCGAAGGTGCTGCTTCAGGTTGAACTTCCAGGTAAAGGTTCTCGAGCAGTGGGAACATATATAGGAACCTTTTCTAAATCTAGTGAGCGTATTTTCTTCACTCTTGTAGCTCTCTTCCATATGGCTCTCTTCGCATGAGCTGTCGCTTTGCCAGGCCTTCTCTTGCTTGACCAGCTGCCCTTTCACGCTGGTTACTGCTTTGAACTTGGATGTGGCTGCTCTCTGCTGTATCTTCTCGCTTAAGACCTTAAGACTCCGCTCCAGTCGCCGTTTGAATTTCAAAGCAATTCTTGCCTCTGCCAGACATGAGGGGCAAATGCGTCCAGGTAGATCCACAGCGGGCTTGACCTCTTGGCCAGTCGTCTCCTCTATGACAATCGTCAAGTCTTGTCCCTCATCGGAGTCGGTGTATACGTTCAGCCAGTTGGTGTCCACACCCGGAATGGCCATGCAAACGCAGCAAAGCTCGGCCATAGTTAATCCTCTTGTTCTGTGGGCCATTTCACAATGAAAGCTCTATTAATGAAATCCTTCCAATGATTTCGAACACAATGCGCAAAGTTTCGAGTCTGGAGTGACTGACAGTTACTGCGAAGTACAGTTAGAGAGAAAATACTGATTTGAACTAGTTCCAAAATGCTGTGCAAATGCTCATTTATTTTTAACTATTTCTAGCATTTTTTTCGCTTTTTAGCAATATCGTTAGTATGCGTAAGTAGGTGTCTCTGTAGACGGTCCTTTTGGACAAAAGACTTTGAGCAGTCTGAACAATTAAATGGTCGTTCGCCCGTATGAGTAAATAGGTGTTTTTTTAGAGTGCTGTTAAGAGCAAAAGACATTGAGCACTCTGAACACTTGAAAGGTCGCTCGCCCGTATGCGTGCGAAGATGCTCCTTCAGACTGGACTTGCTGTTAAGGGCTTTCGTGCAGATGGAACATTTAAATGGTCGCTCGCCAGTATGTGTGCGAAGGTGCTCCGTCAGATTTCTTTTTTGGTTAAAGGCCTTAGAGCAGTGGGAGCATTGGAACGGTCGTTCGCCAGTATGTGTGCGAAGGTGTTGCTCCAGATTGCGCTTACTTGAAAGCGTCTTCGAGCAGTGGGAACATTCGAAGAGTCGCTCGCCTGTATGAGAAAGAAGGTGTCTCTTTAGATTGCCCCTTTGACCAAAAGACAACGAGCACTGTGAACACTTGAACGGTCGCTCGCCAGTATGCGTTCGAACGTGCTGGTTCACGTCGAACTCACTGCTAAAGGTTTTCCAGCAGTGAGAACATTTATATTGCTTGACCTGCTGCCCGTCCACGCTGGTTACTGCTTTTAAGGATGATGTGGTTGCTCTCTGCTCCATCTGCTCGCTTAAGCACTTCAGACTCTGTTCCAATCGCCGCTTGAATTTCAAAGCAATTCTCGCCACTGCCAGACATGAGGGACAAATGCGTCCAGGTAGATCCTCATCAGGCGTAACCTCTCGGCCAGTCGTCTCCTCTATTATTAACTTCAAGTCTTCTCCCGCATCCGAGTCGGTGTGTATATACAGCCAGTTGGTGTCCACACCTATACCCGGAACGGCCATGCAAGCGCAGCATAGCTCTGCCACACTTAGTCCTCTTGTTCTGTGGGCCATTTCACAGCGAAATCTATGTTAATTGCAAATGGAATACTTCCAAAGACTTTTTTGAAGAGAATGCGAAACATTTTAAAGCGAGTGTGACCGTAAGTTGCTAAAGCGAAAATACTGATTTGCGCTAGTTTCGTTCAAAATCATTGGCCGTGTTCAGCAGAAGAACTTGCTTCCTGATCAATTTTACATTTCCAATGATTCCAATGATGATCCTCCAGAGATACGGTAAACGTATCATGATAGCGGAGAATGTATCGGATTCGTTAAACTGTAGGTCCCTTTCTCTTGTGCGAAAATTAGAAGCGCACAATCCAAGACATTGAGAGAAGCTAGGCTTTGCCCCTTTGGAGCTGTGACAAGCCATTTTACATATATTACAATACGATTCTTCCAGTAATTCTATCGCAGAATGAAGATTAGAAATAATGAATGAAAGAATGAAGATTAGAAAAGGTTTCTTCTAAGGGATACGAAACTTTCTAAAAAAAGCGATTCTTTTATGTGATAATAAATAGTTTCTTTTGGGGAATAAGAAAGCGTTTTTTTTTTGGGTTATGAAAAAGTCTCTGGGACACGATAGTAGTTTTTTTTAATGACTAGTGCAACCAAATACAAAAAAATAGAATTACAAAATCTTTTTCAAATTTCTTTTCACAAGTTTTGCAAAAGCAGGTACAATTGATTCGTCCCACCAGAAGATGTCCTTAAAGCGTCTTTATCCGGACCAAAAGTTTATTGGCTCTCTTATCATTTAACAGCTCATTCAGTAGTTTTCCGGGTGAGAACAGTTGAAGGGTCTATCGCCAGTATGAGTAAGAAAGTGTATGTTCAGATCGCCCGTTTTGGAAAAGGTCTCAGAACAGTGGGAACACTTTAAAGGTTGATCGCGAGTATGTGAGCGTAAATGAACATTCAGAGCGCTTTTTCGGGTAAATGCCTTCGAGCACAGGGAACAGTTGAAGGGTCGTTCGCCAGTATGTGTGCGAAGGTGCTCCTTCAGACTTCCACTTTGGCTAAAGGCCTTAGAACAGTACGAACATTCGAAGGGTCGCTCTCCAGTATGTGTGCGAACGTGAACAGTCAGATCGCTATTTTGGCTGAAGGTCTTAGAGCACTGAGAACATTTGAATGGTCGTTCGTCCGTATGCGTGCGATGATGCACATTCAGACTGGTCTTACAATTAAAGGTCTCCGAGCAGTGGGAACATTCGAATAGTCGCTCGCCAGTATGAGTAATTAGGTGATTCCTTAGAGTATGGCTATGGGCAAACGACATTGAGCAATCGAAACACTTGTAAGGCCGTTCTCCCGTATGAATAAGTAGGTGTCTCTTAAGAGAGCCACTATGGGCAAATGACATTAAGCATTCTGAACAATTGAAAGGTCGTTCACCCGTATGCGTGCGAAGATGCTCCTGTAGCCTGGGATTTGTGTAAAAGGTCTTCAAGCAGATGGAACATTTGTATGGTCGCTCGCCAGTATGTGTGCGGAGGTGTTGCTCCAGATTGCGCTTACTGCAAAACGTCTTCGAGCAGTGGGAACATTCAAAGGGTCGCTCGCGGGTATGAGTTAGACGGTGTCTCTTTAGATTGCCCTTTTGGCCAAAAGACATGGCGCACTCTAAACACTTGAACGGTCGCTGGCCAGTATGCGTTCGAACGTGCTGCTTCAGGTCGAACTCACTGGTAAAGGTTTTCGAGCAGTGGGAACATTTATAGGAACCTTTACTAGTTTTTGTGAGCCTCTCTTTTTCTCTCTTGTAGCTCTCATCCATATCACTCTCTTCGCTTAAGCTATCGCTTTGCAAGACTTGCTCTTGCTTTAAGTATGATGTGGTTGCTCTCTGCTCCATCTGCTCGGCGAAGCGCTGAAGACTCTGCTCCAATCGCCGCTTGAAATTCAAAGCAATTCTTGCCTCTGCCAGACATGAGGGGCATATGCGTCCAGGTAGATCCTCAACGCGCTTGACCTCTCGCCCAGTCGTCTCTTCTATTATGATCGTCAAGTCTTGTCCCGCATCCGAGTCGGTGTAAATATTCAGCCAGTTGGTGTCCACATCCGCACCCGGTATGGCCATGCAAACGCAGCATAGCTCGGCCACAATTAATCCATTTGTTCTGTGGTCCATTTCACAGCGAAATCTCTGTTAATTGCAAATGAAATGCTTTTAAACTCTTTTTGATACAAAACGACCAGTTGCAAGGCGAGTGTGACCGTAAGTTACTAAAGCGAAAATACTGATTTGAACTAGTTCCATTCAAAATAATTATAAACTTGAATGACTTTATAGGACTTGGGCCAATTTGTCAAAATTTTAGTTTACCTTAAGACTTAAACTCCAGATAATGATGAACATGAAACTGCGGGGTGCTTTTAATGGTTTTAAGACTATGAGGTAGGCCATTCCAAAGGCAAATTGCATTTATAGGCACTACTTCCCAGAGACTAACATTTTAATTATCGAACATAGTTGTGTGTTCTTTGTGGGAAAGCTGTTCGAAATTTTTGATATAAGGGTTCCTGTGTAAATATAATTTTGTGAAGAAATGTTAGAGTCCTGAAATCAATCCACGACTTAAGGCTAACGCTAAAAATCTTGTGGGATAAATGGGATATTCTGTCAATACGTCCAACATTAAAAACATATTGGGCAATGGAACTTAGGGCAACAGTTAACTTGTGCGTATTTCGTGAGTCACAATGGTCAAAAACTTCAACACCATAAAATAGCGAAGGTATTAGGTAAGCTTTTGCAATAAGCATCCTAACATTCACGGGTGAAAACATTTGTGTAACTGAGAGCTGCCGCAGCATGCCGTAAGTCCGTCCAGTGGCTCTCGAAATATGGCTACTCCACCCCAAACGCTTTACTATGATACAGAAGCTTCAGGAATGTAACACAGCAGGAATCTGTCTGTTAGGTTCTTAAGTACCTTGTCCAGAAATGACAGAATAGATATGGGACTATTAATTATATGGCTTGGGGATAGAAATAATTTTTGATCTTTTCCATAAACAAGGAAAGGTGGAAGTTGTAATTGCTGCGTTAATAACATGGGTAATATGGTCTAAGAGTTTTGGAAGAATAGTTTTTATAAATTTGGGAGAAAGATTTTCAAGACCCTCCGCATTAGACTTAACCTTCAGGATACATTCTAAGACATCACAGTTACTAACACACATAAAACTAAAGCTATTATCACAGAGGGGTTGGGCATTCAGGTACTTGTTGCATGTAGCCTCAGGTACATTAAATAGCACAAACTTGTGATTAAGTAATAAAAAAGTCGAACTTCAGAAAATCTTATTAAAAATACAACCCCAATGATTTAGAAAAAAACGCTCTCGATATGGAATCGATTTTGTGATACAGTGATCAGTTTTCTGATACATTTGAATATTTCAAAAGAACCAGTTCATAAGTTGCTAGCCCAGTGCAAAGTGCGGCAACATAAATTCGTTCTCTGGTCACACTCACCTCGTGCTCACATTTGTTTATAAAAAAAAGAGCCCAGAACCAGCCATGCAATTCCATTTCAAAATTGCAGACTCAGAAAAAGAAAGGGAAAACCAAGCGGCTAGTTCTAGCCAAGTAACATCTAATCCCCACAGTAGTCTGCTGCCACAACAGCCGGTGACAGCTTTAGTAGAGCCAAAGGATGCACAGCACGAGATCAAGTTGCAGTAAGTGGGCCCTCCACCTCCACCCAGTTCTACTTTCATTCATACCACTTCATCCCATACAGAAACATAGTGGCCACCTTCTCCGTGGCCTGCGAACTGGACCTCAAGATGATCAATTCCCGCACCCGCAACTCAGAATACTCGCCTAAGCGTTTTCGTGGCGTCATCATGCGCATGCATTCGCCGCGCTGCACCGCCCTGATCTTTCGCACGGGGAAAATCATTTGCACCGGCGCTCGCAATGAATTGGAGGCGGACATTGGTTCACGCAAATTTGCTCGCATACTGCAAAAACTGGGCTTTCCCGTCAAATTTATGGAATTCAAATTGCAGAATATAGTGGCCACTGTTGACTTGCGTTTTCCCATACGTCTGGAGAATCTGAATCAGGTTCACGGTCAGTTCAGCTCTTATGAGCCAGAAATGTTTCCTGGTCTGATATATCGCATGGTCAAGCCGCGCATCGTTATGCTGATTTTTGTCAATGGCAAGGTCGTGTTTACGGGAGCCAAATCGCGCAAGGATATCATGGATTGTTTAGAGGCCATTTCACCCATTTTACTAAGTTTTCGCAAGACTTAGATTAGGCAGGAAAGCAGCTTTTATTTATCTCTTTTTTTAACTATTTATAGCTTTGTATTTAAATAATCTAATTCTTAGTTAGTTTATATCCAAAAGCATTTAACGAACAATTGTATAAAAAATTTTACAAAATAGAACCTTTAGAGAAACCTATGTAATTTTTTTTTTCTTTTTGGAAAACTAGGATAGGCTTACCCTATACCAGTCAAAGATAGGAATAAGTCGTTGGTTAAGCGGCTGAAAATTGAAGAAGAGATACAAAACATTTATCTTAGGGGCGATTTCTAATCTTTCTATTCTTCTCAGATAAACTCACAATTTGCTCAGTTTGTGAAATCGGCCTTAATGTCAACGTTATTTTAGCAACGCCTCGGTTCCATCTAAATAAATGCTTAATCAGGTCAAAATTCTAGAGATCGGAGACTTGGTAACCTTTTTATAAGATAAGAAACAAAGAAAAGCAGTTTTGGATTAGAAGATAAAGTGATCCTAAAGTTCAAGGAGTGACTCCACAAATTTACAGAAAGTGCAAACTCTACAGCATCTGTTCTGGACTCAAATTCGGTATGAATGGCTTTGCAGGATCTGCCTCAAATAACGGAGCTGAATGGTCAATAACAAGGGGAAAAAAAAATAGCTTTAAGACGAGGAGGATGCTAAATATAAAAGTGGTCGGAGCAAGGGTATAAAAATCGAAAAAGATTTTTGAATATGATGACTTGGAAAATAATAAAAGTTTTATTCAAAAAGTTCCCATAGAGTCCATTTGAATACAAGTCAAAACCCACTAAAAATGTCACGTTACTCCAGATTGGAAATGCCCATATTTAACAGAGTTCAACCTGACTGAATGGTGACTGCCCTACAGGGTAAAATAGGAGTTTCATATTTTGCTGAAAGTGAATACTAAGATCCGGGTTTAGAAGAATCTTTCGGGAAATGTGGAAAGCTGTCGTATGAACCTTTTTGGGTTTTCATCGGATCAGGCTCAAACTCATTTTCAAATGTCTGTATAAAAATTTAATAATGATCGTTTAGCATTCTTTCGGAAAGTTCACCTATAAAATACAGATTATCGAATTAAGCCCAATTATACGTAAAAGTTCTTAAAAAATTAAGAACGAATAAATTTCATTCAAGTACGGTCGTACTTAAATTATGTGTTTTACTTGTTCCTTAGTGTAGTGCAGGGCCAGATCCAGTTCTAACCCAGAAATACGACCTTTCCACATCTGAACTATTTCCTAGTGATATAAGTATTTGTTATCTGGTCGATAAAGTGCGAGAGAGTCTCTAACATTCTAGATAAAGCAAACGAGTTAGTTCGACCTTGATTGTCGATCCTTTATTTCAAAGCCCATTGTATGATTCGCAATACCAAGAACTGAAGCGGATGTGTCTTAAATATGATTTCATCGCTCACCAAAGTGAAAATATATGAGTCTACGAATCCTCTAAGTCAGTGTAAGCCCTTGCTCTGCAACTGGCACGCACACGCATTAAAAAAGGACTCGCTTTTTGGCGCTGTTGCACACGGCAGACAGAATGACAAGTCAATTGCATGCGATGCGAAAACACCAACACGCTCGAATTTTTTACCAAGGTTCAAACAAAAACTTACTTAAAAACTTTGAACAAATTGTTTTCATTAGACCTGATAAATTTTTGACTGCTGTTGCAGTCTTGTTGTAATGCTGTTTTGAAGACTTCATATAAAATTGTCCTTCGTTGAAAAGGTGTCAAATGTATAGTGAAAGTTTATCAGAACTAAACATAAATAAATACAGAATAGTTAACTTTCATGTTTTGAGAAACATCAACTTCTGAAGTCAGAAATGGGAGAACATTGCAAAATTTAATAATCAAATTCATTAAAGTCGACCAAAGTCGGAAAATGGGAAGAAAACCTCTTGCTTAGCGGTCGCTCACACTAGCCGCCGAACCACACCCGGCCTCATTGACTGCATACACATTAAATACGGAATAGGTAACTTTCAAGTGTTGGAAATCTACTCCTAAGGTCGTTAAATGGGCGGAAAACTGCTGTATGTTGATGTAGAACATGTGTCCCTACTGTTTTGGAAAATAACTTAATAGGCCATTTACATAGGACGCGTTATCGTTAAAGCGGTGATTTTTCACTACAACATAACACTAGTAGGTGTAAAATCAACTTTTAGTTTTCCACCGATCAGATTCAAACTCATTTTAAATTGACCGATTGACTGTTAACTAATATTTTGGAACATGAGAATAAGTTTGTTTGAGCAAAGTTTAATTATCAAACTCATTTTCGAAGCTACTGATAAAAATCTAGCCACAAAGTTCAAAAATAGGTGGAAAATTGTTGTGTGAAACTCTTTTTTGTTATCCGATCAGTTCCAAACTCACCTCGAGAACGGACCACAGTTTGGTCCAATGGATTCGGGTCTGGCAAGTGAATGGTTTATCGTTTTTGCCTTGTGAATTGTTTCCAAATAATGTCATGTTGAGAGGCTCCACAACCTTTACCAAAACGTCGGATTGATGCACTTTCGTTTTGACTCCATTTTCACAAAGATGGAGCTTGGTGACTCCCCACCAAACCATCACATAAGCCGGACCTCTCTGAACTCTCCGAAAGAGTTCGGACGCTTGTTTTAATGACACAGCATACACTCTATCGTTCTGTTTGTTGAACGATTCCTCTTTGTTGAACATTTTTTCGTAAGTAATCAGAATTCGTCTGAGGCCATTGTTCGCGCTCTGGCAACGCAATGCTTTCGACTTAGTCTTGCGTTTTTGTTTCAATGTTGTTGTGAGCAAGTGGTCGGTGTGTCTCTTGTATGCACTGAGACCCAAGTCACGTTTTATGATGCGCGACATGCTGTCCTTGCTGATATTCAACTCACGAGACAATGAAACGATTTTGCACGGCTTTAAAGGCTTGTATCTTCAACTAATTTTACGGTACGTTACACAAAGTTTCGGTTGATTCCCAGTGGGCGCAACCTCTCAGAATGAGATAACAAAGGACCTGGTTGCTACCCTAGGTCAGCCTCCTAGGAAAATGTTTTCCTGATGTGCGCTTCCTTTATTGCCTCAGCACAGGTTGTGCCTGTAATCAATTCTGCTCTGAAAAGTGGTTGGATAATGGACAGCTCAGCTCTTTGGATAGAGAGCACTGACCCTGGTTGGCCCTGGAATAGTATAGGGGATCGTCGGAACTCAGCGTGCGCTGGACGGACTGAAAGGTAGTTTTTAAAACCATCTTTTGATAAGGTTGGGCAGGCTTCTGAGGGACAGATCTTCCAGCATTATGATGTGGCTGACCACATCAAACGCTTTGAAAAGTATCAGTTTTGTGTTGTCGTTTGTAGCGTTTTGACAGCAGTTGTAAGCTCTCAGAGAGAGATCAGGGTTACTGAAGTTGGTGTAGATGATAAGGAATCCATTATTAACCGAAGGTGGAAATTAAATTTTATGAAGAGGAATACAATAAGATTCCTTCCAAAGTGCTAAAGAGACTAAAGAACGATAGATTGAAAAGCTTTAGTAAAGGTTTGCATTCAAAACTGAAACACAACAAGAAATGTTGTCTGGTCCAGGGAAGTGTTAAAATAACAAGGATTTCACCTATGAAGCAGAAGAAAATGGTGCAAGTTTTAAAAGCTATAGTAAAATGGACAGAGGAATGAGTTGATTAGAAGAAATCAATAAATAAGTCAGAGGCAGTGGAACCACTGCCAAAAACCTTATTCTAGAACCAAAGAAAAAGAGAAAGATAAAGATCTTTAAGTAAAGTAAATTTTGATTTTGGTATTGAGTACTTATAAAAGGCAATGGCAGAAGTATTTAGACTTAATATTATATTAAGTTAGGAAATTTGCATTCTAGACATCCTTAAGGGGGTCTTCTCATTGAGCAACTTTTTTTTCGACTTTTTTTTTTGCATTTATTTATAGCTTGGATATTCAAAAATATCCCCCCAAAAGGATTTTCGAAAACTCGAATTAGTTTAGGAGATATAGTCCTTTTAGTGACCCAATGTGACCTAAATTCCCAAGCAACTGCAAACTTAAAGCGCGTTTATCTCGAAACCACGTTTTTCGAACTGGCGGCCATGATATCTCCAGTTCAACTGAACCGATTTTCATGAAACAAAGTGGAATCGACGCAGAATTGTCACCATTCTCGGGTGAACCTCGACCATAATTTTAAAAAAATTTTTACTATTTTTTTTTTACACTAAACTACAAAAAAAAGCCCGAAATTGAAATTTTTTTTTGAATGGCCGCCATTTTGTCAAAAAAAATCACAAAATTAAGTTTGAGGTTCACCCGAGAATTACATCTATACTGATTATAACCCCGTTTTTTTTTTCATTTCGGACGCTCCGGAGACCCGGAATCGTGGCCGCCGTGACGACACCTTTTTTTTCACCACCAACTTTGAAGTCTCATTACTTTTTGAACAGCCCTCGTATCGAGGCAAAAAAAAAATTTTTATTTACTTTGAACCTTTTGTAATACAATAAATAAAAAAAGTTTTCAATTATTCTTTGCGTTTTCAAATAAGAATTTTTTTAAAAAGGGTCCAAAAAACGGGTTTTGAATGAGAAGACCCCCTTAAGGGTGACGGCATTGAAGGTTACTGATGATATATTGCCGGGAGGCCGTCGAAACAGTTCTGTCTAAGCAACCACTCCTGCTGTTCATATGTAATCTTTGTTGATTATTGAATTATAATCAATCCTTGACCTTGAGCCGGCTAACAGCCACTTTGAACACTCAAAATAGGTCGCTAAAACAGTTTTACTCTTGGAACCTCCAAAAGAAACCCCTCTAAGTATTTAAATAGATTTACTTTTTCCATTTATTTTCGAAATTCAATTCTTACCACAAGAGCAGGGACGGAGTTCACTAAGTTACAAATTATGTATGGTACATGGCTATAAATCTATATTCATGTGTGTGTGTCTGCGTGTGTGTGTGTGTGGGAGACGACGTATCAAAACTTATAGACTATATTTAGATTCACTTTGTTACATTTTATTTAAACATTAAATAAAACTTGGACGGTTCTTCTTAAAATTTCAATTCAATTCGATTCGATTTCGATTTGTTATTTGCATGCACAAAACGTTTTCATTTTCATTTTGCTAACGATTTCTAAAATCTAATAAAGGCAATTTGTGAAAGACACATTAGGTTCGTTAGATATTTTGTCAAGGCAGCTGC
Organism: Lordiphosa collinella; assembly: GCA_018904265.1. Lineage (NCBI taxonomy): Eukaryota > Metazoa > Arthropoda > Insecta > Diptera > Drosophilidae > Lordiphosa > Lordiphosa collinella. The sequence goes on along the minus strand of JAEIFV010000603.1, from coordinate 137,230 downwards.
GGCGGCACTTGGAGCGCTCGAGTTTTAACTTACAAAATACAAGAAAAAGGTCAATTGGATATGGATAGAGGCTAGAGGCTGATTCTTTTGTTCACAATATAAAAGATTAAATGGTTTCTCAGCTGCTGTTTTGGTTTTTGTACATTTCAAGTTAACAGCGGGTCAGTTTAAAAATAAAAATAAACAAAACTAAAAATTATAACAAAAATGTTGACCAGCATTTTTGGACGGAATGCAATTTCAAAAACGAAAAAAAAAACAAAACACAAAAAATGACTTCAGAGGTGTGAGTTGAGTGAGATTGTTGATTGCTTTTTTGTTTTGTTTTTTTTTTTTTTAGGTGAGCAACTGCAGCATATTTAGTGCCAGGTGTGTGCGACTGCGTAGCAGATAGATAAACACACTAAAGAAGAGCAGAGACATGGACATGGAGGCACGCCAGCCCATGTTATAGATGGAACAGTAGGGACACTGCGAACTGCCGCATACCTCGCAAATGTTGAGCAGATATGTGGGTAAAGCATCGAAGATGGACTCATTGAAGCGCTCTGCAAAAGAAGAGAAAGTTTATACTAGGTCAATGGGATAAGGATTTCAAGTTACTCACCAGGCGCATAGTAGTCATAAATGCGCACAGGCAAATAGCGTGACATATTGGCCACTGGATACCAACGTTCTATGGTAAAGTTTACACAAATGTCCTCATGATCCAACTGTAAATAGAATGATATTTAAGTATTCTCCCTTTGCAACTTCTCCCTCTTCCATCCATCCACCTACATAATCAAAATAAAACACAATCTTGCGATCCAGATAACGAGCACGTCTCAAGTTTCTCACACGATTGCTTAGCACATAGGTATCCAGTTTCTGTTGTTGTATCCAATAGCCAGTGGGTATGGCCACATCCAAAACAGCCATGCCCGAACGCTCCGATTCTTCACTACGAATCCATCTGTATAAAACAAAGGTAGGATATTAGTAAAATGAACCTCAAAGAGTTCCTTCACTTTACTCACTTCTGACAGGCCACATAGGAGATATGCGACTGATTCCTGCCATGGAAAATGGCACGTGTGTGTAAACCAAAGGCAGGAACTGGCGGTTTAGTTTGGAATTTCTCAATGTCCACATTGTATTGGACATGCATCTGTAGAATGGCATAGCCGGCGCCCTTGGCTTGTACTTTAATGGTACCCCAGGCATCGGGTATCTGCGGAGGAAGAAAAAAAAAATTTGGAAATTTAATTAAACGCTTAAATTTTATGATTTTCAGGTTTAGCAAACTTAATAAAGTTTTTCAAAATGCTCTGGCTTGTAAGAAAGAGCTGCAGAAGGCCAAGCGACACCACTGCACTTCTCATCATGTAAATCCCGTCTTAAGATGTAAATAAGCTTAAATGCTCTCAAAAAGAAAATCTTTTCAAAGCTCTCTGCCCGTTTTTCCAATTTCTGGCTTTTTCAAGAACTTCCTAATTTTTGTTTTATCATGTAAAGCCCCTCCTTAAGTTGTAAATGAGCTTTAAAGCTCTTACTAAGACTAACTTTTCAAAGAACTCTGCCCTATTGTTCGTTATCTATCTTATTCTAGATCTTCCTGAAGTTTGCTGTTGTCGTGTATTTTATTGTAGTTTAGAATATAGCGTTAAATCAACTGAAGTAAAAAGAATTTGTTCTTTGGTGTTTTTTAAAAATGGTTCTGGGGGTTGATATCAAAGAAAATCAAACGCCGTTTCAATTCGGTTTTAAGAACTTAATTTTTTTTAGTAAAGCCTAATTGGCTTTAAAGCTCTAAAGACAACTTTTCAAGAACCGCCTATTGTTCGTTATCTGTCTTATTCTAGATCTTCCTGAAGTTTGCTGCATCATGTAAATCCCGTCTTAAGTTGTAATGAGCTTTAAGATACAAAGATACAAATTATGTAAAGCTCTCTGCCCTTTTGTCCGTTTTCAGGCTTTTTCAAGAACTTCCTAAAGTTTGCTTCATGTAATTTATCATGGAAATCCCGTCTTAAGTTATAAATTATCTTTAAAGCTTTAAAAAATACAAACTTGTCAAAGCTCTTAGCGCTTTTGTCCGTTTTCTGGCTTTTCAAAAACTTCCCGATATTTGATTTATCATCTGATTTGAGTCTAAAGTGGTAAATGTGCTTTAAAGCTCTCAAAAAGACAAACTTTTGAAAACTCTCTGCCCTTTTGTCCGTTTTCTGGCTTTCACAAGAACTTCCTGAAGACTGCTTTATCATGTTAATCCCGTCTTAAGTTTGTAATGAGCTTTAAAGCTCTTAAACGAACAAACTTTTCAAAGCTATCTGCCCTTTGATCCGTTTTCTTTATTTTTCAAGATTTCCTGAAGTTTGCTTCGTCATGTAAATCCCGTCTAAAGTTGTTAAAAATCTTTGAAGCTCTCAAGAAGACAAACTTTTTAAGGCTTTCTGCCCTTTTGTCCGTTTTCTGTTGTTAATGAGCTTTAAAGCTCTCAAAAAGACAAACTTTTCAAAGCTCTCTGCCATCTTGTGCATTTTCTCTGCCGCTACTGGCAACATTTCTGCTCCCATTGTCTTATAAATTGTCAAAATGCAAGGGACTTAGACAAAATCATAGCTAGAGGCTTTTGAAGCTCGCCAATGCAGCGCTTGAGGATTGAGTCATCAAAGTCAATTATTGTTTCCAACGCGTCATCTTCAGATATGAAAATGATCCTGATATTAAAAATAGAAGGAATGGAATCAAGAGTTAATTGGGCATCCCAGATGCTCTTTGGCTCGAAATTGGCGCTAAAAAGGAAGACTCAACTATCCCCTCATACTAGATGAAATGGATGAAGTTGATTTTTACCAGTTTATAAATCGCTAAAATGACTTTGGATTAGGTATTAATCGGCTTTCGACATTAGAAATGTATTGCATATATAGAAACTTAGAGAAACTCGAATTCACGTTTAAGCATCTGCAGGATCTTGGCTACTGGTAAAATGCTTTAAGGCCCTCTGTTCAAAAAAGACAAGCTTTTCGCATCACTGTTCGTTTTTTTGTGTTCTCAGTTGTCAGTGGCAAATTTTCTGCTTCCATTGCCGACCCCTTTTCTAAACTAAGTGATAATTTATTGAAAACATACAAAAGTTTTTAAAGAGCTTTAAAGCTCTCAAAAAGACTACCCACTGCTTTTTTTCTGTTTTCTTTGCTGCCACTGGCAACTTTTCTGCTCCCATTGCCGACCCCTTGACCTAATAAAAATGATAATTTCATAAAAACAATGTAAAGTTTCCAATTAGCTTAAAAGCTCTCCGTTCTTTGTTTAAAAAAGACACGATTTTCAAAGCTTTCTGCTCCTTTTTGTTTTCTCTGCTGCCAGTGTCAATTTTTCTGCTTCCATTGCCTACCGCTTGTCTAAAAACAACGATAATTTAATGAAAACAAGAAGTGGCAAGCGAGCCTTAAAGCTATAAAAAATCACTACTTTTTCTAAGCTCTCTGCCCTTTTTTCTGTTTTCTCTGCTGACAGTGGCAACGTTTCCGCTCTTTTTGAGGATCTAAATGATATAATTATTAAATGAAAACAAGTAAAAGTTGTCATAAGGCTCTCCAAAAAAATTAGTTTTTCAAAGCTCTCTGCCATTTTGCTTTTATCTTTTTATAAATTTAATTTAATGAAAACAAGGAGAAGTGAAAAGCTAGCTTAAAAGCTCTCAAAAACACTAGTTTTCAAAGCTTTTCTCCTTTCTTATGGTTTTCTCTGCCGCCAGTGGCAACTTCTCTGCTCCCATTGCCGGTCCCTTATCTTAATAAAATGATAATTTAATGAAAAGTATAGCTCTCTGTTTTTTGATATCTCTGCTGCCAGTGGCAACTTTTCTGCTCCCTTTGCCGACCCCTTATCCTCATAAAATTTGCTTTTCTCAGCTCTCTGCCCTTATTTTTACTCTTTTCGCAGTTGCCAGTGGCAACTTTTGCCGACCACTTATCACAAAACTCACCTCAATGCTCTGCAAACGCGCCAGATTTGTATCTTCAATGTGCAAGGTTTGGGTTTTGCCGCCCTGCGAGGAAGCCTCAATTTCCACACTCAACGAAGAAACTTCACGAATTCTCGATCTGACGGTGTATTCTACGAGAGCTTTCAAAGCCGCAGCCGTATCCTGTGTAGAAGACCAACCACCATCCTGTAAACGCTGAGCATTCAACCATCTCACAATGGGATCCACAAAGAACTCACGTCGCGCCACATAAACTAGTAAAGCATAGGCGGTGGTCTCAATGTTCAAAGAATCATATTCATAGGGCAGTCTCGGCAATGAGAACCACTTTTGATTCTCCAATTTACGCGGCGGTTGGGGTAACTCCTTATTACCCCAGTACATAAAGTCACCAATGGTGCGAGCATGTTTTCTCAAGATGCCAAAAACATGCTCGGCAATGGGAGAGTTGCACAACTGCAAGGCATAGGCAGTCAAGGCAACATCAAAAGGTTCCGAGGTGGTGTTGAGATATTGAATGTTGCGTTCGATGTAGGCTATGGCACGTTGAGTGGCCAGGGCGACACGTGAGCCCAAGGTGCCAGAGAGATCTTTAACGGTGGCTAGAGTAACTAAAACATGCGAGGTGAGGGTAATGTTGTGATTGTTGTAGTTGGTGCGATTCATTTTACGATCGGGCAGCCAGGTGACTTCGTAAAAGGCGCCTGCGGGGTTTTGATGTTGCAACAACCAGCGCATGTTCTTTTCCATAATGGTGGCATCTATCCAAATAAAGTTTTCCCACTCATAGAAGCTGGCCTCTTGGAAGATGCGTAGGCAATAGCTGGTTAGCCAGACTGAGGAATCAGAGTTATTCCAATCCGAACGGAAGAGAGAGAAACTGCCATCGGCATGCATGAAACTTAACTGACGCTGATAGCCAATGTTGAGATGATGGAAGGCTTGCTTCTCCTGGGTTTTATTACGCTGATTGATCAGACGCATGTACATGATGGTATAGAGATTGGCGGCAAAGCTAAAGGTATTCTGTTCGGCTGATTCCATGGGCAGGTAGAGCAGAGAAGAGGCATTGACGGGCATGGTGGGAAAGATGGGACCCACTACATCGCCTACTACGGAAATGCGTGCACGATTGGAGCCATAGACAAAGTAACGATCTACTTGGTAGGGTATTTCGGGAGTTTGAGTGACATTGACGTGTAGATATTCCAAGACATAGGCGCGATTGGAGAGATCGAGTAGAACAGATTGATGACGGTATTGCGGCAGGCCATCGGATTCGACTTGTAGACGGCGTGTGATGGTATCGGTACCCAGGAGAGTGGCTACGTGTAGGGTGACATCTACATTGCCCAAGCGTTGAGGTACCACGGGTACATAGACGGTGGTGGTACCCTGAGCATCTAGATAGATGAAGAATTGATGTTCACCAAAACTGGTACGTGGATTGTACGAGCGTACAATGCCATCTTCTTCTACGTGCACGAATTTATAGTCTGGACTGTCGTGCAGTACTACAGTGGCTTCTATGGGTGTGGTCATGTAGTTGAATACGGTAACCCTGATGCCCACTTGTTCGCCTTGACGACATACCGTAGGCATTTCCACATTGATGAAGAAAGGTTGCACGCCCACATATTCCAGGGCTTTGTTAAGCATGCCAAAACCCTTTGAAGGACTGACACTAAAAGCACTAACCATCCAATAAGCAGGACGATCGGGTACATCCACATTGAAGATGTATCTGCCATGTGGTCCTATGTTCACATCCTTCCACAGCCAAACATTTTCATAGTGTCTCAGGACACGATTAAAACGATATTTGCGATAGTTTAGCAGCTCCGTATCATTGCGAACAGAACAACCAGTCTCATCTGTGCCATCCTCGCAGTCAAATATACCATCACATTGCTTCTCCAGGCGATAGCATCTGCCTGTCAAACACTCTCCATAGCCCAAGGTGCGATTGCAAGCATCTTGTCTGCGCGGAACATAGCCATCTGTGAATACTATCAAACCACTGTACTCAAAAGTGCGATTAGCATCCACTCCAAACGAAGAGGCGGGGAAATAAACCAACTCATCGGGATTGCCTTCATGTGAGTACCATATATGCTTATAGGTGCCATTGGTTTGCTCATCAAAGTTGCTCATTTTGGTTATAATCTTGGCATAAGTCAGCTCATTGCCTGCCTGCATGGTATAGAAGGCGCTATCGATGCCAGAGAGTCCCACATAAGAACCGGGCTCACCAAATATGGCCACCTCCACCTTTTCTCCCGTACGTGCCTTGCGATTGTTGATATACACCGTAAAATTATTCCTTGAAATGCCATTAACAGGAAAGGTCAGCGAATCTGCCACCACCTGACCCTGAGGGGTTATCTTCCACACCACCAAAGTAGCCACAGGTGCCATCTCTGCACTCAATACCACCGCTATGGTTTTGATACCTTCTGTTATAGTCTCTCTATCATTGATAAGTATCACTCCCTTGGACATGATCAAATAATTAAACTCTTCCAGAAAGAAATTCGTGCGAATGTGGAAAATAATATACTCTCCCACCACAGGCTTTTCCGTGCTGGTAGTCACCTTAATATGTTGATTCCTGGGTGAGTAATGCGACACCAGCAGCAACTCCGTTTGCACCCGTTCTCCCCTAGGATCCATAAACACCGCCTGCAGTCGCATACTTTGTACACCATTCAGAAAATCTCTCGACTGCGGCCTTTCATCCAATTGCAAATCGTTCCTTATATCAATCTTTAGCTCCCATATACCCTCACTCTGCTGGCTCATCTGCAATCTCTGTGTAGGCCAATCTCTTCTGCCTCCATTTCGACTCTCCACAAATCCAGACACCTCCATCAGTCCTTGCCTCAACAAATCCGCTTGTATAGGTGAACCATCATGATATTCCACCACCAAATAAGTAGTAAAAGGCATAGCCGGCTTAAACACCTGCGGGGATTCACCCAAAAAGGCCACACGCATGCTCGAATTATACACCCTAGCCACCGCATAGCCACTGATAATCTCATCATAGAACTTCTCTCCCACCGTGGCTGTAATCAACACCTCCATATTGGCAAAATTCGGCACCAACAGCTCCAACTCTCTTAGCGGCCACTTGAAATCCAAAGTTCCATTAAAGTACCTCAAAAAGGGTAAACTTCTCGGATATCCACTGCTTCCCCACGACGACGATCCACCATATATATCTTCATATACCGGCTTCCTTACCCAAAACGGCCACTCTTCCTCAAATTGATAATGCCTCTCCACCACATACTGATTACGATACAATATATCCTGGCCCAAATCTTGACCATCCTGTGGCAGCTGCTGCGGCACATTGTATTGCAATTGTGGATTCAAATTGGGATTGTTGTATCTCCAGCGTTCATTGTAACGATTCGCTTGCTCTAGCGGTGAGCGTCCCAGACGGAATTTCTCATTCAATACCTGATTGCTGAAGAAGCCTATGGGTCTTATGGTCGCCTTGAGTGTTAGATTACCACGCACCGGTAGGCCACTCGTAAAATTGGCCATCACTCTGCCAGAGATGTACGGATCGGTGGTGAAGAAGTAGGCCGGCATTGTCACATTCACCTCAAAGCGTGTCTGATAGTATTCCTCCACAGAAAAGTGACTCTCCTCCTGCTGGCCCTGGGCTATGACACGTATTGTCCATTCACCAAAGGTGGGCTGATCCGACAGTTTGTATTCCAATGAAACTGAACCCAAATTCGATTGACTAAAATGGGAAAGAAAGAAGAAAAAGTGGATGAGTTTAAAGTTAGGGAAGAAGCAGGAGCTTCGAGATGTTTGTATTCACAAAGAAACTGAAATTAAAGCCTGTGTCAAGAAAAAGACAGACATATTTTTTCTGTCCTCTCAATTTGGCCGAGCCTGCTTTTAGTTTTGTTTGACACAAGCGTTTTGTTCGCTATGGCTCTCTAATATAAGAGGTTGTGAGAGAGCGAGTGCGCCTACTTTGTTAAGAATACCACACGGCAAAGTCGAAATCAAGTCTGAAGGACAACACGTATTGTTGAACATCGTAAAAGTGTTTCTCCCAAAACTGAACGAAGAACATTTTCTATTTTAAACGGAGTTGGGTCACGCAATTCAATATCGTTTGTTTAGCGTTTGTTGAGGCATTTGAGAAGGCATAGAAGAGATAGAGAAAAGAGACATTTGCTCAAAATTGGTTGTTGTGTGCAATTTCGTATGAGTGACAATCTTAAGTGAGTAGCAATGGCTTTTCGCGAAACAACAACAATATTCGGCCGAAGCGTATAAGAGTGTGGGCACCCTAAAAATGGAAATTCTAAAGATATGTTCGAGTTTAAGAAAACAGCACCTGCTCCTGATGGTGAGCTGTATATATGAGAGGCGAGTGGCTAAGGAGTAAAATGTAATGTAAATTGGCCTTTTGACACAACCCCAGGGCCATAGGGCTGACACAGAAAGTGGACCTACAGTTTAATGCGAGTCCAAACGTCTATTTTGAGAAGCTTTCCATGGCTAATTGATAGAAAGATTGGCTCAACAGCAGAGATGGGGTGACCGGTGATCATGGATGCTTTTGCGATGCAGCCGATTTAGACGTCTTCGTGGTTTGTTGATTTCCAGCTCAGTGCCTCTTCAGTTATAACTGACGGTATCCAGGTTACTCTGAAACCACACTCCAAGGTTTTTCGGTCTGTTCAAGACCAAGCTTGATTGCCATCTGTATTAGTTGAACATAGCGGTTGAGACTAGATAAATGTAAATTTATCGTAATTAGTTCGTTTTGTAAACGATACATGGGCTATTCATGGGAAGTGACGGCTTCAGGAAAACTTTTCTCTTTTTGGGTGCTCACTTTTGGAACCACTGAAGGCTACTTTACATTTAAGAACTATTGGATCCTAGATAAAGGTACGATAAGCGACTGGATACGAAAGATTCGCGATGAAAGTATGGAACTTTTCCTTTACAATTAATTGGAAAGTGTAAAAGAATTTTGTTCCTTAGGGAGATGGATTAAGATAGTTTTGAACCAATTTTTTAATAAAAAAGGTAGTGTGGTTTGGTATCAATTGGCTTCAGAACTTATTCATGGATTGATTATAATGTTATGCAGCCTGGTCCTTTCTTCTTATTTTATACTTTATTAGCCCTGCTTTTTCGCATAGTATGTGCCTATTGGGATCCAGCATGTAAACATCCACCGCATTGTCGAAACCCTTCAGTTCTGTAGTTATGGGTATCGCACGGAAACGTATTGTCTCTCCCTGCATATACAAGGGTTTATCCGTTTGCACGAATATGGTCATGGATCTCTGCGAGAAGTCCAATCTGGTCTCATTGAGGAAGGCCACGCCGCCAAATACATTCTGGAAGAAACCCTCCACACGCAGCTTATAATTTCCAGTCACACTTGTCGGTGGTATGCGCATCAGCAGCGTCTCTGGCACTCCCTCCTTGACATCCTTGGAATCACCGCTGATTTGTACGCCATCACAGGAGATACTCGCATGCACGGTAATGGGGTACTGAGCCTGTAGTATGGATACGGAGACCTGATAAATCAAACCAGGTCGTACCATACGTGAGGCCACAATGAAATAGGTGGGTTCCCGCGAGTGTAGGGTGTCCAAAAAGGTGGCCTTGACATTGTAAGTGGACTTGCCGCGCGTCAAACTGGGTTCTTCATAACCGGCACCCTCCAAACGCTTATTGTAGTCATCTCGATTCGACAGATCATTGTAGCCGCCATCAATGGGTCGATAGGGCAGACGCTCGTTGGGATTCAATTGGGGATTCAAAGGGTCTCCGTACTGTTGAGGATTGTTGTAGTCAAACTGCGGCTGCTGCTGCTGCTGCTGGGTGGGCACAGAGGTGGGTAATTGCGGTTGCTGCTGTTGTAGCGGATTGTTGATGTTGAGATTCCGATTGTAATAGTTATCCCCTTGGCCAGCCACCAGGCTGCCAGCGGCAAGCACTAGCAGAGCTTGCCACATCATTGAGAAGTATGTGGACTGCTGGGAAGAGAAGTGAATGAATGGATGAGTGAGTGAGTGTCTATAAATAAAAGAATTTGTGGATTTGTTTTCCGCGTGCTGTGAACAAGAGAACAGCAAATCTTTAATGAGGGCGCCGTTGTTTAAGGTATTTTTAGAAGGAACACACAGGAGGAGAAGGAGGAGGCGGCACAACCACCTTAAAACCATGTCACATCTTTAAGTAAAATGTCATTCAAGTGGGTGCGAGCGCAATTAGTCTTTTGAAGTTGGGGGATGTATATGTGGACCACTGAGAGATTTGGTCTCACATTAATAATGCTTAAGGCTGTGTCTAGGTTTTTTTTTTTTGTCTAATCCTCAATAATTTATGATTCACTTGGGTTGGGGAAATGACATTTTAAATGTTCGATAACTTTTAACAAATTGGAGTTGGATGCAATTTTTGGAAGAAGAAACTAGAGCATGAGGAAAACTTTTCGAGGGGTTTCTTGTTGGGGACTGGGGAACCTTAAAATGGACCTTCTGGACAGCAACCTAAGGTATATCAACTTGGAATAAACACCAGGGATCCGAAACGGGGATCCTCAATGAGAAATCATTGATTAAGAACCAGAGAATAAACTTGACCTAACGACCAGGGATCCTAAACGGGAATCTGAAACGGGAATTCTCGTTGAAAACCAGATAATAAACTTGACCCAAAGACCAATGCTTTTAAATGCGGTCTCTTGGTGAAATCGAGAGAATAAACTTGATCTTAAGACTAAGGATCCTAAAGGGCCAGGGATCCTAAACGGTATCTTAACCAGATCTAGAGGCCAGGGATCCTAAGAGGTGCAATCCTCGACCACAAAATCGACAGCAAACATAACAGGACTACGCATTGTGTCATCCTCAAGTTTTTCATCAGAATTCAACACCTGTGTTTAAATTACTTCAGTCGAAGCAGCAAAATTTTAACTTTTGCACAGCTTCAACCAGGTGTTAATACCGAAACGAACTTCGGTTCCGGTACCGGTTCCGGTACGTGACTTAAAACTGTTTATGCCGGTTAACGGTTGCGGTTCCAGTATCGGTATTAGTCCCTGCATTCAAACGAGCATGGCCTGGGCTGCATACAGCGCATTCGTATTGTTGTTGCCTTCAATTTCGCAAGAGCCATAGGAGAAAAAGAGAAGAGAGACACATTTGAAGTTATTGTTGCAATTTTGCTATGCGAGAGTCCTATAAACGCGGCAATAGGGTTTCGCCTGAAGCGTATAGAGTGCGGGCACCTCTGCTCTAATCTATAAAAAATCGAACTTGACATCTCAATTATAATAAGTGAAGGGTACAATGCAGAAAGGAACAAGTTAGGCAGCTTTATACATCAGCTGAGCTGCACATTCTTTGAAACTTGCTCTATCTACCACCAACCGCTTACCAGATATCAGAGACTGCCTTAGCCCTTTAGAAACGGTGTTTAATTTGTTAGCACGCCCCCCCCGAAAAAGAACAAAGATCGGTCGAAGAAGACGTAGGGGAACAGCACTAAGTATGTGTCTAGAGCATCGAAAATTAAAAAACCTCGTTTGATAGAAAAAGTTATTTTTAAAGGAATGGTTATATTTTTTAATATGGGTCGCGGAAAGCATTGAGGATGAAGAAAGTTATAAAAAATGAAGAGCAAATTCGCCGGATAGGTATAGGGCTGTCCAACAAATGATCAGTAAGCCAAGAAATTTGGCCCCAAAAGTGGAGTCTCGTGGGCGAATCCGCGCCAGCTCGTAAGCGTTTGGGAGAAAAGTTGTAGAAGTCTCGACACGTTCTGGCTACGGAAAATAAAAATGTGTAGTCGGGTGCCACTATTGACCAGTGAACGTAGCAACCATGAATGTTATTAAACTAAAGGCAGTGGAAAAGTGGAGGAATATATTGGACAGAGAAAAACGAAGGATCCGGTAAGAGAGGGGGACAATTAGAAGGGCTTCTTTCTATATGAAACGGTGGCTAGTGATATCCTGCAAAAGTTCTAGGTGAAAGTTGGGCGCGGGATAAGCCGAGAATGGTTCGGCAAACCTCAAACAGTTGGGGGATATTTGTGGCTGATTCAAAAAGGCAACACCAAGGAAAAAAAATTTTTAGCAGGATTTATGGATTTAAGGGTGGGCTATCATTAAGGAACCACCTACAAAGTAAAGTCAATTTTGGAAAGCACCACCGAAGAATCCAAAGAAACTCCAAAAACAAAGACTAAAACACTAGAACTGAAACCGTATACCGAAAAGAACCGATTTAAGCACAGAAGTAGCACCGGGATCGGAAGCTATATTTTGATTTTTATCTGTACTGGTATCCTAGGGCAGAAAAGATCGAATAGAACCTAAACAATAGCGTACGAGCGCTTAGTTTTTGAGAATTTTTTTTACACTTTTGCTTAATGGTAAGCCTTGAATGAAATAAAACACTCTGGCTTAAGCTGTATTTTCGCTTGTCTGATATCTCATATGAGTTTCCCTACATGAAAAGCACAACAATCTATGAGAAGCTGCATGAGTAAATAGTAGTCTATCTGAGTTCTCATATAAGTTTTTTGACAACCAACTCTCAGTAAACAGAGGTATTTTTCAGTCATATTTTATGAGATCTCAAACAAGTGAATGCACAGCTTTAGCAAATCTTTTGTATATAGAAATATATAGAAAATACTGAGACAAGTCTTTTTAAAATTGATGCATTGCTATATGGCATTTTCTTAGACCCTCATTAGAATGCCGTTCTAGTACGGAGCTGTGGAAATCGTAGGAAGGCACAGAAATTAAGCGAAACTAGAAGTGAAAAGCACAAAATGATATATTCGGGTGACGATTTTTAACCCATTTCTAGAAGTGTTCCGACCATGTTTTAGAATGAACTTGGCGCTCTTTAAAGTCGATTTTGCCGATATTGACAAAGAAGCCAGTAAATTGGACAAAACTATAGAATATGGGCGTATTCAGCAGATAAATCCGATCTACGATTACTGATTTACGACTTGCAGTTTCTGATGGTTCTCTGTTGAATGACTCTGAATGCTTAGTTTAGGTTATTCTCTGCATTATTACATTTGGTCAAAAATACATTGTCACAATTTTTGAGGGCTTTTAACGCTGTAAGTTCGGCAGTTCATTCTCCATTTTAACGTTAACAGTTGGCTGAACAGTCGATAAACTGTCTCACCAATCATGATTACCAAATTTATCAGTCGCAATCGGCAATCACTGGTATCACCATCCCCATCCCGCAGCTGCAATTTAGAAAAAAACCTCATATCTCCCACAGTTTTGAAGATAGATGGTTCGTACCCTCTAGACATATGTGGTAATCAAGATTATAAAGCGATCCGCCAAAGGGTTGGTAAAGATCGGATGAATGATAGTCGAGTTATAAGGAAAACAAATCAACAGATCAAGAATATATATATACTTTATAGGGTCGGAGATGCTTCCTTCTGCCTGTTACATACTTTTGCACAAACTTAATATACTCTGTGTACCTCTAATACAGAGTATAAAAATCAACCCTTATTAGCGGGGTTCGATTTGGCAAGAATGACACGGCACCTGTTTCGCTTCTACTGTGTGTTCGACGTGCGAGGCAATTTTTTATGCAGCTGAGTGTCGCCAGTTGCCAAAAATTTACTCTTAGAGCAATGCTCACCGCAGTTCTAGAGCAGACCTGGCCAGCCATAGCCCCTGGGGCCCGAAGTCACTCGTCGATTCACACCGAACGCTTGCAGACATCACTGAGTGTCAGAGACAGACAGACATATTATTCTGTGATATTTGGCCGGGCCTGTTCTAGAGCAGGGATGGTCATGCCTGACCCGCAGGGGCCGATCACATTTAGCTATTCACATAGACTCGAGCCTATCGCATGCTGAGGCTTGTGTCAAGAGAGCAAACAGTAAGCTTTCTGGTTTCAGCGCAGTCGGTCGATAAGGGCAGATCAGAACTCTGACTTTTTGGCTACACTCTTCTTGACAAACCGTGTTCTTGAGAAATCTGGAAAATTTTACTCATTCTGTGACAAAATTAAGGCCAATACTTACTAACTGGAATTGCATTGGAATCTCATTGAGAGAGAAGCGAAATAGTGCACTGAAATTTTAAGATAACCGTTATGTTACTGTCTTTGGCAGCACATGCACACAAGACAAAAGTTTCTCTCTCTCTCTCTTGTATTTTGTGCTAAGTATGAAGTAACGGTACATGTTTGAATGCGTTGAAAATGAGCTGATTGTATAGTAAAAATAGGGTGGCCGGCCTCGGAACATCTAATGAAAAGTTTTTTCTTTGAATAAACTTTACACCCGGTCACCCCTCCCTGCTGTTGGCGCCAGCTTTGTAGTAATCAGCCATGCAAAAGCATCTCAAACTGCCGTTCGGATTCGGCGTTAAAGTGTAGGTCCCTTTCTCTTGTGCGAAAATTAGAAGCGCACGAAGCCAAGAGATTGAGAGTAGCTCGGCCTTTGGCCCTTTGGGGCTGTGTCAAGCCATTTTACATTACATTTACTTGAAAAATACCTCTCAAAATTGATGATGATTCGTACATACATACATACCACGTACTATGTGGTTACTTTAGCATTGTGAAATAACTTATTTGATTCACTGTACAAATGTTTCAAATTAGGCAAGAAAACTTTAAGGATGTGGCAAACAATAGGGCGATTGTTTAATCGCTGAAAAGAGTCTTCTTAGAAGCGTAATCTCGAAAACGCGGATATCAAGGAGTAAGTAACGGAACAGTGCCATTATCAGAGACCCATTATCAAAGAGAGTAGTTTAGCAGAAACAAATTCCTTTGAGAGCCGTTTGCGTTGAGCAGCTTATCTCTTATTTGGGAACTTTTTTTTGTTTTTTACCGGAATTTGCAATTATTCCCAGAACTTATAACGCTTAGAGTGATTATCCTCGCCAGCTGCAAAGCAATTTCACAAATTATGTGCATAATATTACGGAGTAAACGTCTTATCAGCACAATCAGGAAGGAACAAAGGATACATACATCAAACATCCAAGGACCTCGCCAACCCTAAGCCAAATGAAACATACAAAGACAATGGCCAATAAGGCACTGGACGACCCGCACACACAGCGACACACTTGACCCCTAGGTAAAGAAATTCTAGTAGGGAAGCAGAGCGGAGCAGCATTTGAAATGCAGTTGCCGGTAAGTCACTTTGGAACAGAACACGCAAAGGTACCTGACCAAGCATGTATGTGCCTACATGTGTGGTGTGTGTGTGTGTGTTTGGCTGAGTGCACTGAAGCAGCAGAAGTTGCTGACTGGCCTAGGGCTAGAGAGAGAGAAAAGAGAGATGAGCGAGAGAGAGAGTGTGAAAACAAATACTAAACGAGTAAACCAGGCCCTGCTGTAATCCACCCTTTTGAAGGCAGACACTAACACACATACATAGATGTACAAATTAACACATGTAAAGTGGCATTAATTAGCTGAGAGAAGACTCTTCCCACCCCATTCACAAAAAAGGCCAAAAGTGCAATTGAAATTTGCAAATTACTGAAAGGACATGCATATGCTGTCAGGCTTTTGAAATTTGAGTAGCCAAACACCAGGCGACGACGCTGCCGAAACCAATTGGCCAGCAGGTGCAGGTTTCAGGCTTCTGTTTGGAATTATTATTAATATCATTTTTTTCAAACTATTCTTAACTTTATGAACTTCGCATAATAGTAAAATGCCACTTCTAAGCCTTTCTTCTACTTTTCGGTCAACGCCCATGTGTGTGTGTCAGCAGCAAGCAGCAACAACAATAACAGCCCCAGCTTAAGGCATTTGGACAACCAAACATAAATTTGGGCGGGTCGCTTACAGAATTTTCCACAGGTTTTTAGGGGGCGCTGCTCACCTGTTTTAATATCAACAATTGAAACAGGCCTCCGGGCACTGGAAACACATGATATATTTAATAACAAAAGTTCGAAAAATGATTCAACTTAAATATTGAAACTAAACGAGAGAGAATTAACACAAAAAAAACAACAGCGAACACTGAGACGATCCACACCCGCAAATGGCAAAACGCAACTAGAAATTTATTTAAAATGGTCACACAGGTACATTTTGAAATCTACATGTCGATGTAATCTACATGGTGTACGTAGAAAGAGAGTGTAGCTATTTTAGAGTCATTTCGGCTTGTTTTAGAGTTTTTCGGGTAAAATTTAAATAATTTAAAAAAAAATAATTACAACAAACGACAATGACAAATATTTTAAAAAATAATATAAAATAGCTTATGTTGTATTGAAATCGTTATTTCACTATGAACTTGGAATTTTTAATCGCTTTATAGAGATGGCGCAATTTTTTTTTCCTGGCCTGGAAGTGTTGGTTCAGCTGCTTAAACGGTGTTGTTCAAGAAGTGACTGTAAAACAGTTAAACTATTTAGAAGAAAATTCATTCCAAACTTATTACAAGAAACTGCGAGTTGCGTAATTTGACTCTCAGTGATGTAGAATTTACTTTGAAATTTTTAAAGAATTTTATAAAAAATTTAGAATAAATTTAGAAAAAAGTTGATAATTTTTGCATATATTCAAATCAAACACTCTAAAATATGGCTCGAAACTAGCTAAATGCCCAGCACACCCTGTAGATAATATCTACATGTAGCTGCCAAGTTGAACCAGTGTGACCATTTTTCTTCCAAAAATTCCTACATACATATGCGCGTATATCGATAGCAACCGATAGTTCTAGTGTGATGTAAGGTCATTCGCTTGAAAATATCACAGCGAGGAAAAAATTGAATTTTTGTGTTTTGTGTGCTAGGTAATTACCCCAAAGTGTGCAAAATCGAGCAGTTTAAACAAATGCCAATGCATTAATAATCAATTAATCTGCCCCGCTCAACGGTGAACATGTGAAACCTGGCCCAACAAAAAATCATTCTCCCCAACAAGCAACAAAAGAAAATTGATGACAAAAAAAAAAAAAGCAAAAAAAAAAAAAAAAAATATCTAGAGAACCTAGAGTTGTCAACGCTGTGTAAAGAGTTTCGTCATTGAGACATGTGTATGTGTGTGCTTGGTTTGTGTGCGTGTGAGTGTGTGTGTTGGTAGTTTGTTCTCTTTTTTGGTAGTAAAAAAGACAAATCGTCGAGGAAAATGTGAAAAATACAGCAGAAATTCGTAAATTCGTGGTCAGCGTGTGTGTGCAAAACGAAAATCAGCGAACGGGTAGCGATTGAAAAACTATTACATAAATAGTGCAAAAGTGTGTAAATGTTATTGAAAAAAAGAAGAAAAAAAATATTCGCCGTGTCGTCATCGCATAAGCAAGAAAAATTCTGATGTATGTACATCTACACATACATACAAATGTACATCCTGGGAGTGAGGTCGATCTCGTGACTTGGAATTTATTGAAATATTATTGACTTTGCCGCAAATTGATATTGAAAATAAACTAATAATAATTGCCCATGTTCAGGCTGGTGCGAGTGAGTGAGTGAGAGAGAGTGAGCGAGGGAGGCGTGTACATGTGTCGCGTGCTCGCCTCCATGCGTCTGTGTGTGTGTGTGTGTGCGGCGGCAAGGAGTGTCATGCGTATATTTTTGCTCCTCTCCCCCGCTACTCTCTTAACTACTCTTCTGGTTTGCTTTTGCCACCAATATTAACAACAACAACAACAACTACACACAGTGCTCCTCCTTTGCTCCAACGAGTTTTATCTTGTTTTCCCGTTTTAATCATATGCGGGCGAAGAGACGACCGAACCGACAATCACGTCATCCAGCCTGCCGCGACACACACACACACACACACAGGCACACATTCAATGCCACAACATCAATATCAATACAGTGAAGGCTGCTAAATATGCACAAACCAAACAAAATTTGAAAATCGCCTTCCACAATTCGCTAAACCTTTTTGGGGCATACTTTTAGGCGGCTCGAGTTATTTGAGAATCTTTTTAAAAACTATTTTACCACTAAAATTACCTTACATTCGAAATGAGAATGTCCTAAAACTCTTTCCTAAATCTGGATTAATTCCTTAAATTCCCGCATCTACAGTTTACATTTCAGTTGTGGCTTCAGTCCAGCCAGCAGCTTGAAAGGAAACCTATTCTCACCTTAGATCTCATGTAGCTCTGCCAAATTTCAACTTTAAGATAATGAAAGTGGTCCTTCCGGCTACTTTGAGGTCCCCAACTTTTCCACATCGACAAGCTGTGCTACCATTTTTAGTTTCGTCACCATTTTGCGATTTAAATCCAATTTTTAGTGAATTTTTCCGTAGACTTTTGCATGCTTTTCGAACAGAGCTCGCAAATAACAATTGACCGTTTTTCCTTTTGCAGTCTGCTCAGTAACATAACCGAAAGAACCATGCACGCTTGCTCTCTCTCTCTCTCTCTCTCTGAGCAGAACACTTCGTTACTCTTTGTTTTTGTTTTCAGTTGACTGTTCTGAGTTGAGCTATTCTTGTTATGCTCATTCAATAACAACTTAGAGAGAGCGCTCGCTCATTAAGAGGTAGCAGATGAGCAAACAAATTAACAGCTCATCTCTGAGTCTTTGCTGAAAGGGTCCGTAAATAACAGTTATTTTTGGACAACGAAAAGGCTCAACTGTTATTTGCTAGCTCTGTTTTTAAAGCGAACTGAACCGCGGTTTCGGTTCGTTTCAGTGATTAACTCTCGATTTACTACATATTTATTAATTTTTGGCATGAAATCTCCATATTCCATTAAATCTGCGCGGAAAGGAGTTTTTTTCCCGAATTGGAAAATGGTAAGACAGTTCGAAAAATGCCAAAAACTGCCGATATTCTGTCAAACTTCAACACTTAAAGCCCTTTTTTAAGTAAAACCACACCATGTTTTCATAAAATTGTGCGGAAAGTCAATTTTTCGGACATTTAAAATTATGGCCAGTTGAAAAAATATCCAAAAACTCATTTCTGTTCTGGGATCGCCCTTAATTTTGCCGAATCTCAGCCCTTAAAGTCTATACTTAAGGATAACCTTTAGAATATTGCTTAAATCTGTTGGGGAAAAGATATTTTTCCGCTCTTTTGGTGGTAAGACAATTCGAAAAGTTGTCAAAATCGCATTTCTGTTAAAGGATTGTACTTAATTTCGCCAAGTCTCAAGCCTTAAAACCCTTTTTAAGTAGAAAGTCCTGACTTTCAAAGGTTAAAATCTCATTTCTGTTCGTAGATCGCCCTTTATTACACCCTATGTCAACTCTTAAAGCCATTCCTTCAGGAAAGTCATATTTAAAAGTTGCAGCAAATTGAAAATCATGTGAAAAACTTATTTCTGTTTTAAGAATCGTCCTAAATTCAACCGAATCTTTACTCTTTAAGCCCACTCTTGAGTCTAACTTTCAAAAATTTCCCTTAACTTGTTCGAAAAGTTATTTTTTTGAACTTTTAAAGTTGCGGAAGTTTTAAAAACCATAAATCTAGCGGTCCTATACTATTCGATGTAACATAAAGTTGGTTCTGAATATATAATATAGTATTAGTTCTGGTTTTTAGAGATATTAAACTCCAAGTTTTTGTTTGAACCAACTCTTTTTGGTCTAGCTAATCTTTAAAATGATAAAAATTTTGTCAGAAAAAGCTTTTCTATATCAAACATCGCTTTAAAATGTCAAAGTTGACCTGAAAGGATTTTCTTTTCGACCTTTTACTCCAATTTTTCAACAATTTCCAAATTGAATTCCTGGAAAACATTTGAATAGTCCATAATAATTTCACTTTGAAAGCCGAGCTCCTGGCTAATGTTGGACTGTTTTTCGGTGACCTTTCTTTATGACGCTATTTATATGGCATATAAATCCATATAAGGGCGCCTTCGCCAAAGACCCTTGATCACTGATCAGCACAAGGAAACGATATCGAGTACTTGACGCACTTTTAGGGTTCTTTCGCAAATAATAAAAGAAACAAACGTTCTTTAAAGAAATTTAAATAAAAAACGCATTGATAAGGGATCAAGCTGTTCTGCTTAATGCGTCCAAAAGAAAACAGCTGTTTTCAATGCCATTATTCATTCAAATGTTTCTTAAAATATTGATAATTGCACCTGGAACTGGTTTAAGCATTAAAGAATTACAAAAAAGGTTTGGGTGCTTCTTATTTTCTCACAAAATAAAGGGATCTACAGTCTAACGCCGAATCCGAACGCCAGTTTGAGAAGCTTTTTCATGGCTAGTTACTTCAAAGCTGGCGGCAACAGCCAGTGAAGGTGACCAGGTGTGTAAGTTTTTCAAAGAAAAAAAAACTTTTCCTGATGTGGGATCGAACCCACGACTTCTTGCACAGCGAGCTCACTCACTAGCTGCTTTTATGATATTAATTTATTCTCATTCACCTGAATTACAAATAACCGCTTGAAAACTTTAAATTGGTGGCACAACTCAAAATTATTTCAAGATAACTTTTTAAAAACTTATTAAGTACCATGTACTTATCGCAAAAAAAGCATCGAGTTTTCTCTGGGAACAGGAAGAAGACAACAAAGAACCGCAAATGTTTATGACTTAATTTTTAAAGTCATAAAATGGTTATAAAATTATACAGCCATGCCAACCGAAATCAATTAAAAAATACCCAATTAATAGATAAGATATATTGTCCATAATGCAGGAATTCTTCTTGCGGGTTCCTCCAATTATAAAAACACTTTTATATGGGATGTTATAAAATCTGTGTATTGAATTATCCAGCCCCATTGACCAAGAAGCGCAGCCCTCAAGCGGTTTTAAGAGCTGAAAGTTAATCTGTCGGAATAATCTGTTCGGAATCTAACCAATCTGTACCGATTCGTGAAGTTGGACATTTTCAAATTTGAAATCGTTTTGTTCGGTTGGCTTATTGGCTTTGGTTGATTTGTCAAAATCTCCTAACAAAATACCAAAATACGAGAGGTTTGAAACCAAACGAAAGAGATTTCTGTGGCACCTAAGAATTTGAATTCGGTTGGAATGTGGTTGAAAGAGGTTTCTGTGTCACCCCCTTTTATGAGTTTTAAAGAAAAAGAAGCCAAGTTCAGTTTCAATCAAAATATCGCAAATCAGGGTAGAGAATGTAGAAGTTACTTTTCATTTTCGAAGACATGGATGCGATAAAAGAGTTTGTTGAGAAGGATAACACTAATAAACGCATAATTAACAAAAATCATAACAAGCATTTCGTTCAAATTCACCGAAATTATGAAGAAATTTTTGTAAACCCCTTAAGTAGTTATGAGCCATGTTTCAAACCAAAACCTGAGGTTCAGCAATCTTAGAAACCGGTTGGCGAACCGAACTTTGATATCATGATTCGTAGGTTAGAATAACCTGTAGATTTTTAGAGGTTTATATCTTTGGACTAATAATTTTGCATACCATTCTTATATATCAATGTGATGAAAAATATATATTTCAGGGATGCAAACCGGTTCTGAACCGAACCAAACCGTAACCGA
Source organism: Lordiphosa collinella (assembly GCA_018904265.1). Classification (NCBI taxonomy): domain Eukaryota; kingdom Metazoa; phylum Arthropoda; class Insecta; order Diptera; family Drosophilidae; genus Lordiphosa; species Lordiphosa collinella. The sequence goes on along the minus strand of JAEIFV010000603.1, from coordinate 115,761 downwards.
ACCGCTAAATCCAGCTGATAAACCGAACCGCAAACCGAACCGGCGTCCCTTTGAAAACGCTGAACCGAACCGGAAACTTAAAAACAAAACGGTTTGGTTCGGTTCAGTTCACTGACGAGTTTGCCCACCGACCTCCTAACACGCCTGTCATCAGATTACATTCCTTCTTTGAAAGTTGCTAATGGATTCTGTCGTGTTTCTTCACCTCAATCCAACTTTAGCAAGGATATCCAATGCCAGCATATCCGACTATTCAAATGTTCTATACGAAATCAATTTTGAAATTGTCGAAAAGTCACATATTAAATTAGAAGTCATTATATTTTAAATGTTGGGAAAAAAGTTCGATAAAAATACCCTTTAGGCGAGCTTTGACATTTGAAAACGCGTCTTTATATAAAAAAAAAAATATTTTATAGTTTAATAACTCTTAAAACCTCTAAAAAACAGAACTACTACTTCATAATGTGTTCGAACCCAACGGACCAAACTTCATGTTACAACAATATTTTGGGAAAATGAAATAAGGGTGATCCTTGAACAAAAATAAGTTTTTGATATCATTTTTGATTTGCCGCAACTTCAATATTCCGAAACTATGACTTTAAGAGCAGATTTAAGAGTAAGTCGCGGCGATATACTCAAGGAAGGGCCTTAAGAATTCAGATATATTAAAATAAAAGGCGATCCAAGAACATAAATGACTTATTGAAACTTTTTCGGACTGCCTTACCTTTGAAAGTTTGGAAAAATACCTTTCCGCGAAGATTAAAGGGTAAACCGGGATTTAAAGCTTAAGACTCGGCGAAATTAAGGAAGATCCTTGAACAAATAGGCTATTTTGGACATTTTTCGCAATGCCTTACATTCAAAAGTTCGGAGAAAGTAACTTTCCGAACAGATTTAAGCTAAATTCGGTACGATATCCTTAAGTATATGCCTTACGAGTTGAGATTAGGCGGAATTAAGGGTCGTTATGCTTAAAGATGGATTTCTTACCATCGAAAGGTTTACGATTTAACAGAATTTCGGCCGATCCAGGAATATAAATTGCGTTCTTGGCATTTTTTGGTATTGTCTTACCATTCTGTTCCGCTCAGATTAGAGGGAAGATCGGGGTTTCATGAAATATATAATAAGTTTAGACTGAACCACTGAACCGAACCGAATACTCAGTTCATTTGGCTTTAGAAACCATGTAATAAGCCGAACCGGTGGTTCAAAAACTGCGTGAACCACTAAACCGAACCAGTCCTTATTTCCGATTGGTTTGCATACTTGATATGATTTCCCTACAAAACTATCTGCTAATTTTCCAAAATCGCGAAAAATCACTTGTTTAGATTATTTTAAACCGAGTTTCATCATCTGATTAGATGATAAACTTTATTCCAATACTAAATTGTCCGATCACGTTACTTGTGGTCGAATTTTTCAAAATCGGGAAAATGTGTATCTACATTTTTTGCATGCTTAGCTATAAAATCGAGTTTTAAGTCACTTGGATGCAAAAAAATGTTTCCCATACAAACTTTTCCGGGCGTTTTCAGCCAATAATATTCTAAATTTTCTTTAAGAGAAGGCCCTAAGATATATTAGTTGTTTTATAGGAGTTTAATTTCGAAATTAAATGCGAAATATCGAAATTTGTATTTCTGAACACTCCGAAATTTAAGAACATTATCGTGACCTGATAAAAATTAACCATTAAGTACTGAACCATTCCGAAAAAAAGGTACAGCTAGCTTTAAAAGTTCATGTAATATTCCAAACCGGTGGTTTATGTCTGTTCTATGGTTATCGTTCTAATAGGAACTCGATGATTAAGTTGTCTAACCAACTTGTGGAGAGTAGTAGGGGAATGTTTGCTTGAACTCGCTGCGAAGCCTGGTCACACTAATGGAATTTTCATCACTAAAATTAATTTGATCAAAATATGAAATACGGTAAGCATTAAAAATACGTTTACACTAATTAGTGTGGCCAGGTTTTGCAGTGAGTTGAAATATACATTCCCTTACTATACTAGGTGAGTCGATTTGAACTTTAATTTGTGTGTGTATAACGATTACCCCAAGCACCAAGCAATCGTCAATGCAGGAGCGTAGGTTAACTACGATCAAAACGGAGCTGCCCGCTTCCCTCTTCAATTTCGCAAAGAAATTACTTCAAATGCCTTTCATCAAAAGCCACTCAAAGTTTCATTTGTCAGTGTTTACTGTAGCACGAACAAACATCAATGGCTGGGCACACAAGCGCTCTGCTTCATATACAAACACTATAAAGTCATTTGTATGAACTTTATTGGTCAGTGCCAAACTGGAGCCAAGGGGTAGAAGTCACTCCTACTCCTTCTCCTCCTGCTGGCATATTTCCTAAATTGATTTTTTTTAAAGCCTTTTGCAATTAAAGCAATTAAACAAGCCTTAGTCATGTGTCGCCCCGCTTATTAATATTTGTTCAGCATCACATTCACATGGCATCATCATCATCATCATCATCATCATCGCCAGCTACATCAGCTACAACTTTTTGCGAGTGTGAGTGTGAGTCATGGCTGACGATGACGTTATGCTGCGGCTGCGACTAAAGGCAATTTGTCGCCCCTAAGTGTTTATGCTCCAAGTTTGCCAATACAAAACTTTTTTTTTCTTCTCTTTATTCGCTTGACCTCGAAACTGGGAGAAAGATAGTTGCTTGCTTGGGGGTGGGTGGCGTGCAATAATGTAAATCAATAACCGGGATCCAACTGAATGTAAGAATATTCAAATATATTTTTAAAGTTGGTCTGGCCAAAAACCGCTCATAACCGCTTCGAACCAGATCAAACGTTTTTGCGGCCATTGGCCAGGTTCGTTTCTTTTTTCTTCTAATTTTTATTTTGGGTACGTTGCTTGTGTCTAGTATTTGTATAAAATACTGCATTGAGGTATTATCTTAATGCGATATAGTGTGTACACACACAGACACACACGGACCTGCCCGCACGTCGTGACTGGGTAAACAAACGCGCCGCTTCTCGCTGTTCTGACTGTTTGCCATCAACGTCATCGTTGTCCTCCGCCGATGCCACCTTCTTCTTTCTGGCCTGTTGATAACGTTTTTGCTAAGCTGATGATGGCTGCTGATTATGTTGGGTGGTGTGTGCTGACCACTGCGCTGCAGTGTTTCCGTGTTATCGTGCCACAAACAACCGAAACTCAAATCTATTTGGTAACCGCGCCACTTTAATCAGCAGACTTTTTCTGCACAGTGGTGATACATTTTGAGTGACAAGTAAAATTTTGAGTGAAAATTATCTGCTTCGGTTTTTTTGTTTATAGCTCTTCTTTGGGAATCATCGTTGGTTGGGGTGGTAACCCTTCCTCCCCCCTCCCGCTTACGTTTCATTCTTACCCAAAACAAATCTTGGAAACCTGTTGTGGCGCCTCCTCATCGACCTCGGGTAGTGTTGCCTTTAACTTGGGTTCTTGTGCCCCTTCACCAATCGAACACAAACAGGTTTTGCAAAAAAAATTGTGCGGGCCCCTCGGATGGGTAAGAAAAGTGTGGGGAGACGACAAAAAAAAAATATTTCACAAATTTGTATCATTGTTGTACTCCTTGCTTTTTATCTCTTTTGTGTTTTTTTTTTTTTTTTGGTATTGGTGTGGTGGCGGGTGGACCCCCTCTTTCACCTTCCCGAATAAGGCAAAAACTAACCGATGGTTTGGGTTGGTTAGTTGATGGCGCTGGTCTGCCAAATACTCAAATATTTATGTCAAGGTGCTGTATTAGCTGCTCATTGAGAAAGAAGCCAGGGCACTCATCGCGACGAAGTGTATATGTTACACTGGCACATTTATCCAGGTTTAGCCAAATGTTCCATCGCTTAGCCCATCTGCTGAAGTGATACAAATATTGCTGAACGACATCGGTGGCGTTATAAATGCATGGGTCTCTCGCCATAAAAGCAGTATCGTCAGCAAATGTTGCAATGAGTAAGTCTTGGGGGTCTTCAATGGGTATTGTTCCCCCTGCAGGCATGTCAAAAGTGTATAGAGAGTATAGGGTTGGTCCGAGGACACTTCCTTGTGGCACACCAGCGCGTATTAACCTCACACTGGAAACAGCTCCTTCCAAGATTACTGAGAAGGTCCGGTCCGTGAGGAAGCTTTTCACAAGAGAGTAAAGCTGAGGCGGAAGGATGTCTATACTAAGAACTCGAATCTTAACATTCGATACTCATTTCTCGATTCTAAGAACTCGATGCTACGTACTTGATACTAAGTACTCGATTCTAAGTACTCGATACTCAGCATTCAATATTATTTGAAAAACTGGTTCAAGTACTTAGTCTGAAACTCGATACTAAGTTCTTGATACTAAGTACTCGATTCTAAGTACTCGATACTCAGCATTCGATATTAATTTCTCGATTCTAAGAACTCGGTACTAGGTACTCAATTTTAAGAACTCGATACAAAGTAGTCGATACTAAGTACTCGAAACTCAGTATTTGATATTCATTTCTTGATTCTAAGTACTCGATATTCAGTGTTCGATAGTTCGTACTCAATTTTTAGTACTTAATAGTAAGTACTTGATACTCAGTACTCGATTCTAAGAACTCGATACTAAATGATCGATACAAAGTGCTAGATACTCGATCAGATACTAACTTTCGAGTCTTAAGAACTCGACACTAAATGTTCTCCGTCTAAATCGACTTAATAAGTGCTCAATATTCGATACACATTTGTCGATTCAATATTTGTATACGATCGGTTGGAAAACTACTCTTAAGGTCTAAACTCTTTGTATTCAGTGTAAGCGATAGTTAGTACTGAATTCTTAGTACTTAATAATTAATTACGTTGGTCGAAATCGGATGACTATAGCATATAGCTCCCATAGGATGATCGGTCGAAAAACTAGTCTAGTGAGAAAAACTTTTTGCTTTACTGAAAACGTCTATCATTGGGATACTCTTATTTGTATCTATTTTTACACATATCTACAAGTTTGGTCGAAATCGGATACTATAGTAGCTCCCATAGGAACGATCGGTCGAAAAATTGTTCGAGTGAGGAAAACTTTTTGGTTTAATGAAAAGTCCTTTTTTTGGCATACTTATTGAATTACTTTAACACATTTCTACAAGTCTATCAAAATCGGATGACTATGCATATAGCTCGTATAATGGTCTGTCGAAAAGGAGTTAAGTCGGGGGAAACTTTTTGGTTTTAAATGGGATTGCCTCCAAATTTCGTAATTAACGTGTATTCATGTTTATTCCATGATTTCACAAATTTCGAAATCAGACATCTAATAGTATGTCATAGAAAAGTAAGGTCAAAAAGTAGTCTTAGTCAGAAAAACTTTTGTTTTCAATGAGGAAAAAAAAAACCTATTGGGTACTCAGTACTCGATTCTAAGAACTCGATACTAAGTACTCGATACTAAATGATAGATACAAAGTGCCAGAAACTCAGTATTTGATACTCAGTACTCGACTATAAGAACTCGACAGTACTAAGTTCGAAGTTCTTGACTCTACGAATTCGATACAAAGTAAGTACTCAGTATTCGATACTCATTTCTCGATTCTAAGTACTCGATACTAATTACTCGATATTCAGTGTTCGATAGTTAGTACTCAATACTAAGTACTTGATACTCAGAATTCGATTCTAAGAACTCGATACTAAGTACTCGATAATAAATGATCGAAACAAAGTGCTAGATACTCAGTATTTGATACTCAGTACTCAAATTTAAGAAGTCGATCCTAAATACTCAAACTCGGTATTCGATACACAGTTTTCGATTCTAAGTACCCGATACTAAGTACTCTATACTCAGTTCCCGACACTGAGTACTCGAGTTTGGGTACTCAATACTTAGTACTCTATTCTAAGCACTGAATACTCAGTGCCGCGCACCCAATCCTCCCAAAGGAACTGTCAAACGCTTAAGGGGTTACATACACTTGTAATTTTCAAAAAATCGTTTTTTTTTTTTGTATTTTCTGAATATACATATATTTGAGCATACACACTCAAAATTTTATGTCAATCAGACGAATATTTTCGAAGTTATAGACACATTTATGAAGGCGCGTTACGGGGGGCGCGTCTCATAGTCGGGGACCTTTAAACGCGTTTTTCTCAAAACTATGTTTTCAAAATCGGTGATCAAGATTTCTCGAAAACGGCTGAACCGATCAGTCTCAAATTTTAACACAACCTTTTTAACTAGATTTTTTAGTAATTAATCGAAGATTTTTTTCTCCGATAAATATTTTCCATTTTATAAACAATTTAAGGCTTAAATTTTCGTTCAAAATCGAGTCTTTTATTTTGAGAAGTCGCCATTTTGTCAAAAATTATTTTTTTCGCTAATTCCTTCGATTAAATACTAGATAATGTATTATATTAACGAAATTTTTTTGGTTTTTTCATTTCTGATAATCTCGGTCCAGAGATATCGTGATCAGGAGCTGTCAGCGTAACGCGATGATTATTTTTACAAATGAAAAATATGTTAATATATTATAAGGTTATTATAATATGTACACCAATTTTCAAATTAATAAATCTAGTAATCAAAAACTTCAGGTAACGCGTGAGCTGAATCAAATTTTAGTCCTACTAAAATTGAAAAAAACTCTCAAATGAGAGCAATTCCGCATTGGATGGGGTTGGAAACGATTTCACATTTCTTAACAATTAAAATTTGATTACATAATCTCCGTGTACTTTTTATCTGGAATTCTTTGTGATTGCAACGATAAGATTAGGCTGCTTTAGTACAATATTTCAACTTGTAATCACTGTGCGGTGAGCGCGCTGACGTTGCCAGCTGACCCTCTGACGGACTGACAATGGCCGAGCGGCAGCGGCGGCGGCGGCGGCGACGTCGACGTTGATGATGTTGGTGGTAAATATGGTGACTCTCGCTCGCCTGGTCATGTGCGGTGGTGTTCAGTCTGCTCGCTGAATTCGTTGCGTTCCGTTCGTTTCGTTCTGTTGATTTGTTCGGTCGTTCGTTGTTGCGTTCCCGTGTGTCCGTTTTGGCCATATATTTCTGGCCATTTGGTACCTCTACACCTCTAAGTACGTTGCGCTCCTCTTATTTTTAAACCTGAAAGTTTCTTGCTCTCATTAGTCTGGGACTGGGACACAAATTGGCAACTGTGTGTGTGTGTGTGTGTGTGTGCGAGTGTGCGTCGTCGTGAGTGTGAAAGCTAAATGAGTTAACTTGAAATTAGCCCCCGACCCCCCCTCCAAGTGGCTAGCACGTGTGCCGCCAAACATTGTTAAATTATATTTAGTTCTGTTCATAATTTTCTATTTTATCCTTGAGCGGCGACGCTCTTCTCCTTCTCTTCCTCCCCTCCTCCCTTTGTGCGCAAAATATTTATGTATTTTTAAAACGAAAAAAAAAAACTTTTTTTTTTCTTGCTTTTCTCTCTTCCCCTTGGCAAAAATATAGCTACAAGAATTAAGAACAAAATAGAAAAGCTGAAGCTGGTTTAAATGGAAAAAATTTAAAAAAATAAACAAAACACAATCCAACATCAACAGCAACCAACCACAACAACAACAACAACCACAACTAATATCAAATTAATAAATAAGAAAAATTAATACTTAAATAATGATCTAGTAAGTTTAAGCATAAAGTACAAAACAAAAAAAAAAAAACAAAACAAAGCAAATTAAACAACAACAACAACAGCAGCATAAATTATAATCAATCATTAAACCTAAACTTAATAAATTTATAATAAATGCAACAAATTTGACAACTACAACAACAGCTACAAGCAGCAGCAGCAGCAACACGTCGGCCACAACAACAACAACATAATCTAACAATTGCAACAACAATTGAACACAACAACAAAACCAACAACACGGATCAATACCAAAGATGGAGGCAAAATTCTTGGCTAGCGCTCTTTCATTCCTCTCGATATTTTTAGCGATTTATGCTCAATCACTTGGTAAGTACAACAAAACAAATACAAAACAAACCCCCCCACCTACTACCCCCTTCTCTATATGCTGCTCTATATGATATTATGTATCTTTATGTATATTCAATGTGTGTGTGTGTCCCCTTTGTACACACACACACACTCACACACACGTACAAAAACATTAGAAGAAAAAAAATATTGCAAAAATATGAACGCCCCTAATTGCCCACAGACCCCCACCACCAACAACAGCAGCAGAGAATAGAGGGAGAAAGTCGTCTACCCTCTCTCAACCTTTTTTTTTTTGCACTCAAACTACAATAAACAATCAAAACTAGAGGTGGGCGGGGGTCAATTTTTTGCACGTGTCACACGAGGCAAAACACAGCCAGAATACGAGTATGCCGCTTCACTATTTCCAACAAAGCTTTGTTTTTTTCTATCAATTTTCCTTTGACAATGTTATTGAAATGTGGCCTACTATTCTACGACATTTGTGGATCTCACTGCAAAGTTAAAAAGAAAGAATTTATTAAAATTATTTAAGCAAAAGAATCTATAAGATTCGATCTGTCGAATTCGGAATGGAGAACAGACTTAGATGTCACCAAAATATTGAAATTTTCTAACCTTCAAAGTCGTACCTTATTTGACGAATCGATCATTCATGGTAACTGACTGTTATCCTAGTAAGAACATATCGAGCACGATGTCTAATTTCGCATGGGTGAATCTTCTTCTCTTATTTGTAGATATTCTTCTCATTTTTATGATGGGACCCACTCATTCTTACAAATCTTGCATTGCTTGGGTCTTCAGATAAGCCTCCTTTTAATTCCCCTTGCATTTAAGACCCAAAGCGCATCCCTTGCAGGTACGTGGTACGTTCAAATCAGGGTTGCATTTTTGCCGGAGCTCCAGTTTTCGGACTCGAACCACAATTCATCAAAAGTTAGTGTTTAAGAATTTGTGGCTTAAGATTTTTGAGTAAAGGTTATTGGTAAAAGTAATAATAAGCGTTAAAAGCATATTTAAGTAATCTGTTACCAATGTGTCGCTTCCTGCGATTGTGAATCAACAACTTATAAAATAAATATATGTTAACGTAAGGGACGTTTCCATTGAAAATAAAAAGTTTTCCTCACTCGAACTAGTTTTTCGACCGATCGTTCCTATGGCAGCTTTATGCTATAGTCATCCGATTTTGACCAAACTTTGTAGAATTGTGTGGGAGCTTATAAAACAAATACATGCAAATTTTGAGGACATTTCCATTGAAAACAAAAAAGTTTTTCTAACTAAGACTACTTTTCAGACTCTACTTTTCTATGACAGCTACACTATATAGATGTCCGATTTCGATCAAATTTTGTGGAATCATGGAAAAGCATAGTAAACTGAGAAATACGAAGTTTGGAGGCGTTTCCATTGAAAACAAAAAAGTTTTTCTCATTAAAACTAGTTTTTCGACCGATCGTTCCTATGACAGCTATACGCTATAGTCATCCGATACGGCCGGTTCCGACAAATGTGCAGCGTATTTGTACTAAAAAACTTCGTGCAAAGTTTGGTGAGGATAGCTTTAAAACTGACGGAGGAGATAGCATAAAAACAGACGGACAGACTGACGGACAGGGCTAAATCAACTCAGCTCTTCATGCTGATCAAGAATATATACTTTATGTGGTCGGAGATGAATCCTTCTATGCGTTACAAACATCCGAACAATTTTATTATACCCTCTGCAAGGGTATACAAATGTTCCTACATAGATAGAAGACCGAAAGAAATTTTGAGAAACTACTGAGATTGAGATGGATTAAGATTTTACGCCGGTGAAGGCACTTGTTTTCCCAATATCTTAAAATTTAGTCTTATTCGGCGGTGTCCCAGAAATCTCTTCCAACCAAATTCCAACCCAAATCCAATTCTCGGTGTCCTAGAAATCTATTTCGGTTGGTATTTTGTTAGGAGATTTCGACAAATCAACCAATACACAAACCAACCAATACATTAACCAACCAATAGCGAATTCACAAATCCACGCAATATATCACTGTTTTTGTAGTAGGACCATAATCTTAAACACACACCTTTTGAACTCGACTTTCGAACTAGACTTTCGAAGAAAACGAAATCTCTCGAAGTTCTGGGATACCGACGGATTTCTCTAGCGATTTGCAAACCAACCGAATCAAAAATCTCTAGAAATTTCCACGACACCCCCGATTATTTGGCAAAAAGGTTACCAAAGGGGACAACGATTTGGTAATTGGTTTAGGTAGTCTGATATCGTTGAAGGAAATGGGCGCTTGATGGTCGTGTGAGCTAAGATGTAGATGTCCGTTTTGTAAATAGGCCAGCCGTTCTCGGAATTAGAGAGTACGGACTTACTATTGAGAACAAAAATACACCTTTTCGGTACATTTAGAACGGATATTTCTATGATCTCTAAACTATATTTCCAATTTCTTCGAATAGGTGAAAATCTTTCAGAATTCATCTTAATTCAGAACGTATCCGGCCGATATTGAGTCGATAGAGTGGGATGAGGTAGGGTACCGTCTACGAAAGGCTCGCTGTTTATATATATTATACCCTTGTTCCACTGACACAGTCACTGGATGAGCTAAATTACCTCATTCTCTCTGTGTATTTCCCCATAAGAGATAAATGTCCATTCGGCAGGTCATCCGCTGTGGATGATCAAATCACTGTTACTACATTTGACATTCGCACGGGAACTTCTAGCTTTTTTCCGCTAAAAGGCAAGATTTTCTATCGATAAGTCCAAGTGTCATCAATAGAACAGCTGATTGAGAGTGGAGAAAGGTAAGCGGCAAAACTTGAATTCTTTTTCAAACAATAAAATAATAAATTATTAATATATTATAATAAATGTGCTTGAGGAGGCAAGATGGAAAGACTAATATTCATTTTTTGAAGAGATGAGGAAGGCAGTACAAGATTCGGTTCGTCGTCGTCCGTCCTACAGTCGCGGTAGTGCCTGTCCTAAAAGTCCATCCTCTATTCGAACAATAGACTATCGCACTAATGGTCAGAATTACTGCATGTCACGTGCTGGCTTAAAACATAAATATTGGAAACTTTTGGTCTCTCAACATTACTAAAAGACGCATTCTAGTAATATACAATTTTTTAAGAATATTAGGTACGCTCCAAAAACAAATTTTCAAATCTGGTCCTATCAGATGAATAGAAAGCCCGAAAAGCAGCAGTGAGGTGGCCATTACATGCATATTTTTTGGGGTTAAATGATAATGAGTGAGTTTTACAAAAAGGGTGCCGAATATATAGATAATATTGTTTCGACACGCCGATCAACCTGCCAATTGTCCGATATTCGGCTGGCAATTCGCTTATCTTATGGAATAGCCATCCGGAAGTTCGTGTCCTGCTTTGCTATTCCTTGTAGACAATTTTTAAGCACGTTAAAGTTGTCCTTCTCGACGCGGAAGCTTTCCACAAAAAATGCGTCTGAGTTTTCATGCACATCTCGTTCCCAAAACACGCCATATCGCTTCTACAATGTATGCAAGACTTAAATTAAAACAAATTCAACTAATAGGAATAATATGAACTTACAAATTGTGTGATTTTCGCTTTCTATTCTTCCGTTGGTACTCAATAATCAACGCATCGAAATGGTCCTCGAACTCTTGCAGTTGACATATGCACTCTTGATTTTTCTCGCAAGTCAGCAGGAACGCAGGTAAATCCATTTCGGTGAAATATTAAAGGCCAATTAAAGTTTTAATTTGTAAATCAATGAATTTAACTTTAACCATTCGCATGTAACCGTGATAAACATTCGTCAATGGAACAAGAAAAAATCACTTTTTGAGAATGGACTCCAAAATGTGCCAGTGGAACCAGGGTATTAGTTATGAACTCGCGTGCATATTCAGTTTCAATTTAATAAAGAGCTCGGAAAGGATAACAAGACTGATAGAGGGTTGGCACAGGACAAATAAATGAACAAAATAGAAAAACAAACACGATCCCTCTTTGGACACCGGTTGCGCAAGATGTTGTTGCTACAACGAAAGCCGTAAGATCTCCAATGAATTCCCTAAAGTCTAGGGAATTCGGTAATCTGAATATTCAGAACCTTTTTGTGGGAATGCGCCATTCCGTTGGCATAATTGTTTCTTTTTACAAAATTCTATTGATTTTCTACTCAATCAGCACGAAGAGGGCTTGAACCCACTTTCAAACGGAGATTTTTAATGGCTTTGAGGCTTGCTTTGATTTGAAAATGAAATGAATGTTTAGTCAGTGTTTCAATCGTGCCAAACTCAAACCCCGAGCGCAGCTCTAAACAGAATCGAACACAGTGCATATTTTTGCTTTACAATGCAACTGGGCTAGCTGCTCCTCCTCCTCCTCCTCCTCCTCCATCTCCTGCCTGCCACAATTTCTGTGTTCTCTGGCCTCTGGTTCAAGTGTACTTGTGTTTGCACCATATTTTCGTTGGGTTGGTTGGACAATGTTGCCTGTTTTTCTTTTATTTTTCTTTTTTTTGCCTTCCCCTTTGAGCGCGCGCGCTCATTTAATTTTTCAATTTTCCACACAATTGCAATAAGAAAAGCAACATAAGCAGCCAACCAAACGAATATCAAGTTCAGTTATAGTTTTTATTTTGTTTGGCTATAAAGAAAATTTTGTACAAGAAGAGATACAAGTGTACGTAGGTATGTATGTTTATATTAACTTCATCCAGCCAGCGGCGAAACCGGGGTCATTGTTTACATTTTGGAATAGCCAGAGCTCCACGTCGTTTAATTCCCTCTATTTATTATTCTATGCATACTATCCATCCATTTACCTATACGATTATATCTGTTTTGTGTGTGCGTGTGTGTGTGTCTGTCTGTCTGCCAAACCTCTGCCCCTGCCTCTTGCTCCTAGGCTATGCATGTTCATGAATTTTGATTTTGTTTTTGTATTTCGCGTATTATTTGTGTGCCCCCCTGTAGCTATTTTCACATTCAAGGTGTATTAATTGGGTTTCATTTTTGAAATGTTTGAGTAAGGGTATGCGTATTCGTTGAGGGAGAATTGTGATTGAAATTATACAGCTTAAAAGTAGTGAACCTACGTCCATATTTGTGCATGTTAAGGGCAGATTTAGGTTACTTAGTTGACAATTGAGTTTTAATTTTGAATGGTACTTCCTCTCCAGGCTAGGGAATGGTACCTAACTTGCCAATTTTTGGAAAAGTCGGGTCTGAAAAGTATACTACTGGCTAAAACTAATCCATAACGTCTGAACAAAGCTATACTATATGACCAACTTTCAGTACCTGCCTTTTCGAAGCACGATTTAATCTTCTTAGTCTATAATGTACTTCCTGACCTTCAAGACTGCTGTATAACTTATCGGGACTACAATAATATTGACTATAATCAGCTTCTCCTTGACTTGCATACTTGCAATTTAGATATAATCTATACCATGCCAAATGTAAATGACCAACTTCAGTACATAAACACAAATATTGAATGTCTGTACAATAAGCATGCTCCCCTCAGACAAAAAACCGTTAAACCAAAACAAAACTCGTGGTTCAATGCTGATATAAAAAGGGCTATTATAAAACGAGACGAAGCTTATAAGAAATGGAAACGGTACAGGATAGATCGTCTGTTTAGTGAATACCAGACTCAGCGGAAGGCCGTAACTTTTAAATGCAACTCTGCGAAAAGAAGCTATTATGTCTCGAAACTTACAAGTGCAATATCGTCAAACCAATTTTGGAAAGAAATTAAGTGTTTAGGAATAGGAAAACCAAAACCGGCGATGTCTAAGGATATTGAGCCAAATCTCCTAAACAGTAAATTCGTGCAATCACAATCTGAAGTACCTGATATCACTGTAAACACGTACCTGACTTCTGAAGCATATAGTAATTTAGTTCCTTGTTTTGATTTTGTGTGCGTTGATCAATGTGATGTCCTTTCTTCTATTCTAAAAGTGAAATCAAATGCCAGTGGACTAGATCAGATGGACCCCAAATTTATTAAAATTCTTCTTCCTCAGATTCTACCCCATATAACATATCTATACAACACAGCTTTAACGACTTCCACCTTTCCTCATGTGTGGAAAATAGCTAAAATACTGCCAATTCCAAAAAACAATAATGAGCACCGTCCAATCTCCATATTACCGTTTCTGTCCAAAGCATTTGAGCAAGTCATGTGCTATCAAATAACTAAGTTCATGCAGGATAACTCTCTGCTAAATGACAGACAATCAGGATTTAGAAAAAAATCGAAGTTGCACTACTACCGTTATTAAAATCTGCGAAGACATACGACGAAATATTGACAAGAGCAACGTTACATTTTTGACTCTGCTAGACTATAGCAAGGCGTTTGATTTAGTTAATCACGAGATCCTCTGTACAAAACTTAGTAGATTATATAACTTCTCCCGTACAGCAGTAAAACTGATGAGCTCGTATCTACATGACCGACAGCAAGCAGTAGTTACTGTTAATAATAGGTCATCCTTTCTGACACTTAATCGAGGAGTCCCACAGGGATCGGTTCTTGGGCCATTACTTTTTTCAATTTATGTAAACGATCTTCCAAGTGTTTTGACTAAATGTGAAGTCCAAATGTATGCAGATGATGTCCAGATGTATGTTAGTCGCCCGTTAAATAAAATTTCTGAATGTATTGATGTCTGTAATAGTGAACTAGAGCTGGTGCGGAGCTGGGCAATGAAAAACGGCCTAAAAATTAACCCAACAAAGTCTAAGTGTATTGTTATATATAAAAAGAGATTTGATGCAGGTTGCTTACCAAAACTAATGATTGACGATACATGTATAGACTACGTTGAGCGAGCTGTCAATTTAGGTTTTACATTTAACAATATACTCTCATGGGACGATCATATAAACAAGGCTATTGGCAAAACATACTCCTTAATCCGACAATTAAATCTAACGAAAAGTTTCATACCAACACACATTAGAAAACTGGTTGCAAAAACATACATAGCACCATCGCTCCTATACGGTGTGGAAGTGTTTTCTAGTTGTAGTGCAAAAAATAAATCCAAACTTAATGTTGCTTTCAACAATATAGCTAGGTATGTATACAACAAAAAACGATCGGACCATATTTCTGAATTTGCAGAGAAAGTATTTGACATAACTTTAAATTCGTGGATCTGCTTGAGATCTCTCATTTTCTTGCAAAAGATAATTAACACTTTGGAGCCTTCTTATCTTTATGAGATACTACATTTTGCTGCGTCTCAACGAACTAGAAATTTAATCTGCCCTAAAAATGAACTCGCTACCTCAGATTTACAATTCTTCCCATTTGCTATTCGCCTTTGGAATCATTTACCAAATAATATTAAGACAATTAAAAGCGCACCACTATTTAAGAAAAGCTTAGAGCACCACCTAAAACAATAGCATAAGTACAACTCCTGAATATCATTCATTATTTATTATTTTTATTATTATTATCTTCTCAGTAATTGTTCATAAAATTCATAAAATTTACTATAATTAATGTTTAGTTTAAGTCAGAATATTTTTGCTTTCTTAAATCAATGTCAAACTGTGATTAGTGCCATAAGCATAAGTCTCCATGTACTTGTAGCACTAAGATGTCAAATAAACAACAACAACAACAACATTTTCATCCATCTAGGTCCATATTTGTCAATGCTTAGGGCAGATTTGGGTCGTTTATGTAAAATTTGATTTTCGATTTTGGGGCCCATAACCTGTTTTATTTTCAACTCTTGCTTGTGATTGTTGTTGTTTGTCAAATGATTTGTTTTCTGTAAAGTTTTGCATTTTTGAACCAAATCCTCTGCTCTTTTTTATTTATTTAGTACATTTAGAATGGATTTTTCACTAATCTCTGAATTGTAGTTTCAAATTAGCAATACGATTTATACGACTAGGTGAGAATCTTTCAGTATCCACCGTAATTCAGAGCATATGGCTAAGTACATGGGGCCCATAACCTGTTTATTTTTCAACTCTGGTTTGTGATTGTTGTTGTTTGACAAATGTTTTCTATTCTGTAGAGTATTGCCTTGTTGTAATCAATCCTCCGTCCTCTACTAGTTATCATTAAACCCACTTTTCTTCAATGTACAACATTCTCAATG
Source organism: Lordiphosa collinella (assembly GCA_018904265.1). Classification (NCBI taxonomy): domain Eukaryota; kingdom Metazoa; phylum Arthropoda; class Insecta; order Diptera; family Drosophilidae; genus Lordiphosa; species Lordiphosa collinella. The sequence continues at coordinate 99,625 of JAEIFV010000603.1, read as the reverse complement.
ATTTTTGTTTTTCGAAATGTTTACGTAAATACATTCCCCCACATTACGGAAAATAAAAGAATCAGCCTTTTGTATACACACACATATCGCACATATCTTTGCACTATATGAATCACTACCCCCTCCCCCCCTTCCCAAAGTTACTTCAAAGCAATTGGCGAAAAAATCCAACCAGACCACCACGTGTTGTCCAGGTGTACCAAATATTGTTATTGCGGCTTAACCCCTCCCTACCCCCACATGTTCTATGCTCTTTCCGTCACCTTAACCACAAACAACATAACGCAGGTGCGGATTGTTGTCCTGCACTTGCGAACCAGTTTTTGTGTTTTGTCATGTTTATTTAATGGGCATTTTCATTACATTAATAAATGTCAAATATTTAAATTTCGACTCGCCCCTAGAGCTGAGCAAAGCGCGCACACACATAAACGAAATGAAATGAAATGAAACCAAGCGCGCGCACTGTGGAATGAAGTCAAAGCAAACTCTCTTATCGTTTTATGGAAAGGAAGCTGCAAATTATTTTAATCTGAAAAGATAATCTCATATTTTTGTAGCCCTTAATCAAACATTTTGATGGAAAGCTACAATATACATCAAGCATTGTTATAGTAAGCTAAATAGATTACACTCTTATGTCAGTGATGGGCACTTTAGTGACTCACGAGTGGAAAAAGCAACAACTGTGTTTTATAAACGTAGCACTGCTCGCTTTGTTGTAGTCGCTTCTGAATCTTGTGTACGAATCCACATCATTGTACGAAAAAAAAGCATGAAGATACCGTTTACTCTTGTGTATAGTGTCGACATAGTAGTGTCCACTCACACAATTTCATTGCAAGGGTGTCCTGCTCTATGAAGAAATATCAATTAACAGATCTTTAGTAAATAAAGATTTTCGTACACTCAGAAAAAAAAAACGACTGGCAGATTTCTAGATCGATCGAGATAGAATCGTACATAAAATTTCAAGTATGTTTTGTTCTTGGAAGTACTTAAATTAGGTACAATACATTCTAAAATCGTAAAACGACCGTTTATATTATTGAAATGAGAACAAAAGTTATTGGTTCTAGAATATTTCATACTTGCAGTGCGCGAAAAGGTTTTAAAAAGAGTTTCTTAGTTCAATTACACAATATCTTGGATTGAGTACAAAATAGACTAACAAAGCAATCTTCAAATAGTATGCAACGCAAAATGCGAAGCTGTTTTTAAAGTTCTCAAATGGTTCTAGCCAGGGATTAATACCGAAACGTATTTCGGTTCCGGTACGGAACCAGTACGACCCAAATAAATGTTTCGGTAAAAGGTTCTATTTCGGTTTTTAATTTATTTCGGTTTCGATACGGTACCCAGTTTTTTATTTCGGTATACCGGTACGCACCCAAAACTACATTTCCGGCCTGAAATTTAGTTGTGGCCAACTCAGTTTTTTCTAATATGCTTACAATTTAGCGATCTGCGGCCGCAAAAGTGGAGTAAATGTTGAAGACGTCTTCTGCCAGCAAATGTTTTCGCATCCTGTAGGTTGAGCTCCAAGCGTCTTGCGAGGGAGATGGTTGGGAGAAGGGGGAGGAGTTGCGTTAGACCAGCCAAGATTTTAAAAAAGAGTGACTGAAAATTGTAAACAAAAAAAAAAATGGAAATTTACTTGGGAGGAAACAGCTGGTGTTCTTCCATAAGGTTGATGATTTTAACAAGGGCTCTGACTGTTTTAAGATTGCATTGACTGCTAGCTGTAGTGTAAGCGCAGCTCTCGGCAAGCCTAAATATAAAGAAAGAAAGTCACTAAAATTTGAAGGAAAGACGAAGTTATTGTGTGCTTTATACACACCTGCATAAATAGGTTTGCTATCCATGACTAAATTTTTTAAATTCATCGACACTATTCTCATTGTCGTAATTCTAGTCAGAAGTAGGGTCAATGCAAAGAAGCTTCACCATCCCATTTCTGCCCTTATCCGAAGTACATGAATAAAATTACATGGACTTGTCGATTTGACTTGTTGTTGTTCTCATCATTTTGAATCACTTCGTCTTAAGAACACTTAGTATGATTTGTCAAATTAGTGCCATCACCCCAAAAAGAACAAATTAATTCAACAGAAACCTTCGATTACATACACACAATACTTTGCAAATTTACAGACATACATGTGTACATTTGTAAAAACAGCATTTGTTGCTAATAATAAACCTATACATTTGTCTCTTTCTAACCATTGCGTATGCAGAAGGAGAAGCAAAAAAGGCGCCAAGCGTTTGATTATTTCGCAATATCTATCGCAATATCTAAAAAAATAAAAATTAATAGACGATGAAACACAACTGAATTTCTTATGTATGTACGTATGTATGCACATGTGTAGGTATATTAGTGAGGAATACTCTACTAATACTGCGATAAGAGTACTCGTCTAACCAAGGAAGGATCGACAATTGTTGATGTTCTCGGCACATGTAAAATTGACGTCCCAGTCACTGGTTTCAATGCATGCACTTGTACAATGTACATGTACAATATATGCACATATGCTCATATTTTATTTTATTGCCAATGTAAATATATATGTATGTATGAAAAACAAACCAATCAATCTACGAACATACATACGTTATCCGCCTTATAGAAGCTGCGAGATTTTCATGCAAGTCATTTAACAGAGGGGTTCTTGAATTTTACGCCTTCTCAGAAAAAATGGCAAGAAAATCTAACATCGTACAACGGGTTTCCTTACCCCCTCTCCTTGCCACACACACACACAACAACACCACAAAAATAATAAAAACTTGCGTTTAGAGGGAACGACTGAGTAGATCTGCTTTGCATTACGGAAATTCGATCCTGCATTGTGAGAACTGGTAAAATCGGCTATTAATGGTGAGAAATTGTGAACGAGCAGAAGAATAGAGGGGAAAAAATTTTTCTTAAGAGTCTGGATTTCTTGTAAAATTGATCCTGCATTGTGAGAGGTAATCTGCGTAACATCGGCTATTAATGGTGAGAAATTCAGAACGAGCAGAAGAATAGAGCGTCTATAGAGAAACCACGTTTCTGATATTTTTTAAAGAGTCTGGATTTCTTGTTTTTAAGATACGACAAGTGCAACCAAGATGGTTTAGTTGATGGTGTCAACTTAACCTCAGGAACATGAGTTTCAAAAGCAGAGTATAGAACTTGGTAAAACGCTCTAACTGCGGACTCAATGTCGGAGAGTGAGCTTATCCCAGATACTAAATATTTTGCAACAATAAAGCTTGGCATTTCGTAGGGGTACGACAGGTCTTTCTGCAAGAACAATGTACGAAAAAGTGTCTCGAGTCAGAGGATGATTCGAGAAAAAGTAAATATTTTCATTTGAGTGACTAAACGGCTGTTTTTTTCTGATATCACTAAGCATTGGTACATAAATATATATGTGTCTGTGTCTGAGTGTGTGTGTATATTGTACATATGTGGACGCTGTACTTTTGTACTTTGAAACAAAGCAATTTACAATTGTTGGCGATAAAGTTGTGTTTTTGTGTTCTCAATACTCAAAGTTATCAATAACAACAAAAGGCGATAAGAGGAACAGCAAAGCAACAGATATCGGGGGAAAATGAGTGAATGGATATATAGCAAAAAATATGTGGAATATATTAATGCCGTGGAAAAATTTGTATTTGCAAGCAAAGCGACAACAATTCCCAGACAGTTGGTCAAAAAGAAAATCCATACGGACACTCACACACTCTCACATACAATTGATTGATTGGGGCAGGGAGGGGGGTGTTTGGTGGTGACGTTGCCGACTTTTTCGTTGGATGAAAAGCCAAACAACAACTATGCGGTGCGGCTGGCAGACAGTCAGACATTTCCAACACACACACACAAGGGACACACAACCGCACAGTGGTCCACCAGCAATTGTGTTGAAGTGCAAAAAAAGCAAGAAAAAAAAACAAAATCAAAGAACAAAAACTTGACATTTCGGAATTTCCGTATATACATATTGATGTGTGCGGGTGTGTGCACATTTATATGTATATTTTTTTAAATATAACAAAGAAAATTGTACATATAAAAAAATAGTCTCAGCATGTGTGAACTTTTAGCTTTTGTCAGGTGCCTTTCATTAGCAAGAGCACAACGTGGGAGGAGATGAAATGGAATGGGAGGAGGCTCCCAAAAGATAAGAGTAAAAATACAACATTGTTTTGTATAAAAAGCGCCTTCACCTTCGTTTTGCTCTATAAATTAGCATGAAACGCAGCAGTAAAAGGTGCAATATAGCTACTTATTTGTATGGGTGTGTGTGTGTGTGTTTCATTATCTGGCACAAGCGGAAACACAGGCAACCTCTATAGCAGCTCAACTGAATTGAGAGAGAGAGAGACAGGGAGAGAGAGAGAGACTGCCTGCACCCAGACAATGTGCAATCAGTTGGGCGGCTGGCAGCCTTTTTCTTTCTTTCTTTCATTCACTATGACGCCTCTTTCTCTCCGGCTACGACGACGACGACATTGAAAGGGAAATTACATTTCATGTTTATTGTCTTTATAAAAATAATGTTTTCGCAACAACAACAACAAGAGGAGCACACAAATCATTCCAGATTCAATAGAAATGCAGATACTCAGCCAGAGGATTGCCTTTATAAGCTGCAGCAGCTGTAAACTATTCGAGAGAAAAAAACACTTGAACACATGAATTATGGTTAGTTCAAGTAGTTAGAGTGCATTGCTTTGGATTTGTCGATTGGCGGGGGCGGCAAATTGATTGAAATGGATAAACGAAACCATTACAAAGTTCAATCCAAGGCCGGAAAGTAGCTTTAGTTCTATAAAGGGCTGTAAATCCGGTTCTAAAGTTTTTCTAATTTTACACTTTAATTCAGTAACAAAACAAACATAATAAAGTGAAAATCAAAACAAAATGTTCTACAAGTATTCGAAATTCAACTAATTTTTTAGAATTTTCTTTTACCTATAAAACCATTCAACAAGCTGAATCAAACTAAAAACCGCCAAAGAAAACGGTTCGGTTCATTTATTGTGATATTTGTCCATTCATATCAAGATAATCAACTTAAAGAATCGAGTTTAACATTTCGATTACCATGTCGTAACACTCTGAGTTTCGATATGATTTACAACACGAATCTTTAATAGATAATAATAGATAAAAGCTTGAAAATTCGACTGAAGTAACTGTTTCAAATAGAGAAGATCCGGGTTGGGTTCAGATTCGGGTGGTAAAAGATTTTATACGTTTCTTTTCAAAAGTCTTGTATATTCTAAAATCAAATCTAAACATTTGAAATCTTTTTTACAATTATATCAAAGGTTAATTAGGGCTTTCAGTTCAATTCAATTACAGTTCAATACGTGGCGCAGTAGGCGGTCATTCTAATTGATAGCTCAGCATATGTTCTCAATGGTTAATTTAGGTATAGGCACTCAATGTCTTGTTGTGCCCTCGACACCTGGCTCGGCAATTAAGTACAAGCACCGTTACGTTGCGAGGCAATAGAGAAGGTGTTGAGAAATAACTTTTAGCGCCCAACGCTAAATTAATTTTATGGTGGCAAGTATAAAATTGGTTATATTTTTGCTTGCCTTGATGGGTACTTAGAGGTTGGCCATATACTCTAAGTCACTCCAGAGGATCTCGAGCCGAGATGCCGGCAAAGACCACGAAAAGCTGTAAAGTTTCACGTTGAATTGTGTCTCATTTTTCACTTTACGCACACAATCAAATGGTTATTAATTCATTTCTTGTCAAGGACAACAGAGGTTTCACTGTACTCGTGCATTTTTACATAAATAAATTGGCATACGACGTTGCCGGGACACATAAACAGAAAGAAAAAACAAACAAGAAACAAACTCACACACACACACACACACTATTTGGTACCCCTAGATACATTTGTATCTTCAGGTTTTCTTCACATCAATTTGCGTTCATTTCCAATTGTGCCAGAACCAATAACACAATTGACATACATCGTACACTATCCGCGTGTATGTAAAGCTGACTTTTAGTTTCAATTCATTATTTTATTGTTCAGCTCTATATGAATATGTGCTGATTTGCCCATTCTCGTGCCGGGTTCCGAGATCTGTTCCAGGGCCACAAACTAAATCGTCTGAAATTAAATTTAGCTAAATTGTTTATAACGTTTAATTAGATACAACAGAGGCAAATTAAATATTTATGTACAGACACAAGGCAAATACAAAATACGTACAATTCATCTGTTGATGCTACATACTTGAAAAACATTAAACAAGTGTTTTGTTAATGCTTTTTTTTTTTTTGCTTAGTCTTTTTAATGAAAGCATGAAAGCAAAAGCAAATAAAACTAAATGAAATAAGCTAAACAAACTGTTTGCAGGCTATCTAAAAGATTTATGAAGAAGAATTGTTGAGGATTCAGGGAGGAGGAGTATAAGAAGTTTAGTTATTTGCCTAAAATCAAAATAAACTCATTTTTTTTTTTACTAATTTTTTAAAATTATTTTTAATCAAAGTGAATGTAAGCAAGCTCAAGGTGGAGGATTGGTTATAATTCAATAATCAACAAAAAATTCAACAGAGAATACATATGAACATGCACAGTAGCTGTGGCTGTATAAGCCCTAGTCAGTACACTTCAAGTTGCTGTCACACCATTAAGCCATTTGCCATTAAAATGGGTTTAAAAGAAAAGTTTTTAACTAAGACTGGCTTTACACGGTGAAGTAAACTTTATGAAGTTGTTGAAAAGGCTTTCGTTTGTAGGAAAGAGGTGTAGAGGGGCAAGCAACTTCACTACAGCTCTTTCCTACTAGCAAAAGCTTTTCATAAACTTCATGAAGTTTGCTTCACCCTTTAAATCCAGTCTAAGTGTCTTAAAGTTTTGGTACACACCTTAAGCACTTAACTTTCTGCTAAATTTACCAATTTGCTTCAAGCTTAAAGGCTGTTCTCAACTGCAATTTCTCTCTATTTCTACTTGTTGTGTCTGCTATTATTTTTGCTAAAAGAGAAAGAGAGAGAGAAGGGGACTGCAAAACTTTTCTTTACACACGCCGCCACGGCGGCACTTAGAGGGCGGAGAGAGTGAGAGAGCCTTGTTCTTGTTCATTTTGGTTGCTTTTGCTAATTTTAAAATAGACAAAAAACTTTTTTATTTCAATTTACAGCAGCAGCAGCACTCTCACACATGCATGACTCTCTCTGGCTGGCCTCTCTCCGTGTGTGTGTGTGTGTGTGTGTGACTCTGTGTTTGTCTTGCCTCGCGTAACTTGGCTGCGTATTTAAATATTTATTTATAAATCTCTGTCTGATTATGATAAGCATGATAATAACAACAATTATTATTAGTTGGCGTATTTTAAGACGTCCCCTTCCCTACCAGCCCCTTCCCCTTGTTAATGCTCTTGTTGTTAAAATAACTTTGGTTTTGTGTTCGACTTGTTGTTTGTCAGGTTTTTATTTGTTTTTTGCCTTTAGCATTTAATTGGCATTTTTCATGCAATTTATTTGTGCGTTCACTGACCGGTCGATCGATCGATTGATACACTCGAATCCATCGAGCAGCCACTTGAGTTTTTGTTTAACGTTTTCTCAAATAGAATTTTGCTTTAGAATTGATGCCAGGGATGAGAATGGGTATTTTTTTTTTTTTGAAATAACTACCAAATTAAACAATGTTATTTTTCTAAACAAATTAACCGAAAGGCGAACCGAAACGATTTGAAGCAAAGAATTCAGGCACGCAAACTGCTCGGAAATAAGTATCGGTTCGGTTCAGTGGTTTGAGCTGCATTTAAACCTCCGGTTCGGTTCATTGCATGGTTTTTGGAGCTAACTGATCCGCGGCATCGGTTCCGTTTAGTGGTTCACTTCTAATTTTGTAAATATTTTATGAAGCCACTTTTCCGTTTCCAAATTTCAGAAGACACATGTGCCTCGGATGAGGACTTTGTCGATCAGGTTCACGGACGGGCGCGTAGTAGACACGACTGAACCAAGGTATACTTAAGAAGGTAGCCGCACTCGCTCTCTCGCCCTCTTTGCTTGCCGCTTAAGTGTCAGTCTGTGAACAACAGTCGTGAGGGAAGCATCTCCGCGGACGAATTTTGTTTGAAACTTTACGTGTTTTTGCTATGGCTCCATATGTATATGTATATATTGCATGCACGTACAAATTTCTTTGCTTTGACTCAAGCGAGAGCAAAAATTCATTACTCTCTCGCTCTCGCTCATTTTGACATTTATATAAGCGGCAATGAGAGAGCAAGTGCGGCTACCTTGTTAAGTATGCCTTGAGCTCAGTTACCTAAGCTTCGCTTCGCTCTGTGTATGTTCGTTCCCGAAGTATAACTCAAAGCGCAATCAAATGAGCTTTTAGTAATATTTTAGAGAGTCAGAATAACACCAGAAAATGTTCAAAATTGGCAAAACTCGAAGCGATAAATACTCAAGATAGTTTCAAAGTTAATTTCATTTCATTTTCATTCATGTGCTAAAGTTATTTGATTGGATTTTATAACGCTTTTCAATCGTATCAATTGGACTGAGAGAAACTTTTATGTGCAACACACCTTAGCATTCCTCTGCCTCTCTGCCCCAAACAGTTTAACCGCTATGTAGCCGGTCGGCTGACAAGAAATTTATGGTTTATTGCTTGTTCATTTAGCATAGTTTTTTTTTTTTTTGTGTGTCGCATTGCTCATGCCAAATAGCAGCAAAACACCAGGAATGAATGTGACACAGAGACAGAGAGAGGGAGAGAGAAAGAGAGAGCGCACAACTTTATTTAATCAAATTTATGGCCAAAGCCCCCACCCCCTGGCCGACTAGCATATGTGACATATTGTTGTAGGTATTTTGTGAACAAAATTGGCCTGCAAGTGCAATGTGAGCGAGTGTGTGTGCGTGTGTTTGTGTGTGTGTGCAGTCACTCATTACATTTGTGGATTTTTATTATTTTTTAATGAAGCGAACGCATTTGGCGAGCTTTTTGGGGCATGGCAACAGCCTTTGTAGTTGTTGCAAAATGTTATGGCCAAAAGCAATTAAAATATTTACACAAAACACGAGCAGAAAAAAAATAAATAGTGGGATAATTAATTAACACGAAGCAAGCATTATAGTTCGAATGTACCTGCTATCTGCACACACACACACGTGTGTGTGTATGTGTGTGTCATTATTTTTAGCTGGCGTTGCGCACGTGAAAGCACACATCAGAATCAGAATCAGAGAACTACAACTACAATAAAAATAGTTTGAAAAGTTCCCACAATCAGATTATAAAAGTTTTGTGATTCTGCGATTTTGCACACTCTGTCTGCCTGCTGCTTGCTGCTGTTGGCTTATTTCTTTTTCATTTATGACCAGAACGAAAATTTATGTTGCTCCGTAAAAGTAGGCAATAGAGACTCTACTTTGACCAACATTTGGAGAGCGGTCTGCTAAAAAGTTTTCCCCCTAATGAGAGAGTTTATTTTAAAATGTAGAACAAGTTGTGAAACGTTGTCCAAAACTAGTTTGAAACTGGGAATATATGCAGTTCCATTTGATCAACCACCTACACATCAAATTACAAGGTCTAAGCTGAAATACTTTTCGAGATGCAAAATCATCTTTTACCTTGTTCCTTGGAGTGGATCTAAAAAATGAAAAATGGAAAAAGTAGATTATAGCGATCCCAAAGCTAATACTTGCTGTAGAATTAAAAATTTGCGAAATCCAAAATTTTTTATTTCAACTTTAAATGCTTTGAGGAAAAAAATTACTCATACGTCACGTTCAACATATCAACAATTTTTCAAGGAAAACTTTCCATCAATTTAAAATTCAAAAAGTCAACTACATTTAATGATATCTGCGTTCTTATACGGTATAGAATGCACAAAGTGCAATTGTCAAGAAGAGTGCGAACTTAGAAGAAAGCCCACACTCCCATACCACCAGTTATAAAGGGTGATTTTTATGGTATTTGGTTTTTCAGTGTAGATTTGTTTTCTGTACCCATTTATGTATCCACCGGTGTTCCCCAAGGCAGTCATCTCAGACCTCTGCTCTTCAACTTATTTGTAAATGATATTCCGACTGCATTATCCCATTCTCATGTGCTAATGTATGCGGACGACCTCAAACTTTGCCTGTCTTGTAATGATCCAGTATAACCTCTTCTCCTGCAAAGGGACTTAAACTCTCTCAATAATTGGTGCAAGATCCATAGTCTGCCTCTCAACAATGAAACAATAAATATTTAACTTTTCATCGTAGTACGCCCTATCTTTTTGACTTTATGATTGATGTTAAGCCTTTGAAGAAGCGTTCTCTCGCTCTTTAAAAGAGAGCTTTACTGCAAAGCTGCTGATTTAAAGCTGAGTCGATAACTGTGCTTAAGAGAGAACTCTTGTATGATTACTCATACGTCATGTGGTTGAACATTTTTAAGTTGAACATTTTGAAATTGATTGGATTTAGTGGGGGGCAGCTTCGTGTGCACAATGTGGTCCACATTTATAATACTTGTCAGCTGCAATATGCTGCCTTCCGCCCAACTCCCCTCCACCCTTCTTGTAAGTGAAAAAAAAAGGATTTTAAGAGAAAGCAATACAATACAGCAAAATTTCTCGTGCATGAAACATGTTTTTTGGAAAAAAAAAAAAGAAAATTGACTTGTACGTGTGTGTGAGTGTGTGTGTTTGTACATTTCTTGAAACTGAGGCCACCAGATGGTACACAACACAACATTTAGCTACAGTTTATAAAGTGTTGACAAGGCGATAAGACTTAAGGCCAGCAGGGAGAGTTAATCGTAAGATAAGATTTTTGTTGTCCATCAAGAGAACAACTCAAATTTATGAGTCAGTTTTTTGATAAGAGAACTGGTTGCCACTGGCCTGGCCCTGGCTTAGTTGGTTCAAACTGGACAGCTTTGACGTCATTGTTGAGAAGTGACGGTTGAGAGCAATAAATACTTATGTTGATCTTGATTTAGAATATTGTAGGGGAGAGGGTCAAGTGTGTGTGTGTGTGTGTGTGAAAAGACGTCACTGTTTGCATTGCGCTAGTTTATGGTACAACACTTGAAAGGCACTCAGCTTAGCACTGACAACCGAGAGCATTTGAACGGGCAGCACACACACACACACAACAGATTTAGTATGCGTGTGCCAACAAGCAATGACAACTAAGCAGAGAAAGCTTACTGATCAATCCCCTTAACACACGCTCTTTGACTTGCCAGAGCAATTGAGAGCGAGAGCCATCTTAAGTTTGTGCTTTGAGCGTACTTGTCATTGCATTTACAGTTACACTCAAACAATGCACAGTGGGTCTAACATGTTATTAATTACTATAAAATATAAAATATAACTTAAATATATTAAACTATATTCTTAAAGCTTTAAAACCTAAATTATATGTTGAATTTTTATTTATCTTTAATTTTTATACAATTAAGCCCTTGCTCCCTCCTCTTTCTCTATAAGAATAAGTAAAATTTGGTGAATTTTTTTTGGTTTTTGTTTTTTGTTTTTGACAACTTGGCGCTGAAATCAAATAAATTTCGTTACCTTCTCTCTGATCTAATCTGTTGTTGTTGTTATTATTATTGGACTAGCCAATGATATTGTGTTGGACAACAGTGGAGACGAGTCCATCGAGTTAACACCGGCCATTTACTATGGCGATTCGAATGTGAATCTGGGTGAATCGTTCTCCATAACCTGCATCATACCCATCACAGAGAAGATCCATTGGCTAAAGAATGGTGAGCCCATAACGCGTCACAATTTGCGTCATGGACACGATGAGCATTCCTACAATTTGGCCGAAAGTGCCATAGAAGGTAAGTATCAGATGTCTCCAACGAACAAACCACTGACTGACCTGACCTCCCCATCTTCCACCTTTGAAGGTGAGAAGCACAAAATCGAGGCACATCTGAGCGTCAGGCATGCCCTGAAAGTGCACGAGGGACGCTATCAGTGCAATCATCGACATGGCAGTAGCTATCATATGCTGCATGTGCGCAGTCTGGCTGGTTCAGCCTCATCAGCACCCACAGAATCGGGTTATCAGCTTTTAGAAGATCTCAGTGCAACTTCAGCGGAGGATATATTCACACGTACCTGGTTGGAGCAGCAACAGCAGAAGCAGCAGCAGCAGCCCAAACACCTGCACAAGCAACACTTGGGTTATCCGGGGGGGAATCTCACATCCGAGCACATCAATCGTATTTATTCGGCGACGCCACCCGATTACCCACCGCCACGCTTTAATATGATGGAACTGGAGCATACAATGGCACCGCCAGAGCCGCCTACTATATTGTACAATCAGACGTTGACCAACACTGCCTCAACACCGCCGCTACTAACCACAGCCCATCATCATGCGCATCATCAGCAGCAGCTGCAGCAGCAGGCGCAGCATACTCTAAATGCATTCCAATTGCCACTGCCACATCCAGCTCATCCGGCGCATCCGGCTGAGAAATATCAGACGTTTGCACCACAGTTTGTGCCGCCTGCGGTGGGTAGCACCACCACCAGCGTCACCACCAGCTATATGGGTGTAATGAAGCAACAGCCCAAGATGCTCTTGCCTATTAAGAAGGGTGAGCCACACACACACACACACACACACATACATAAACAAATGGCCGATTTGGCCCATAGTCCTCCCACACTTTGTGTTGCTTTAATCGTTATCGAATTGTCATCGCTGTTGTTCCTTCGCTCGCTCGCTCGCTCTCTTTCTCTTTGTCTTACTCATTGTCTCCCCCCACCCCACCCACCTACATTGCTCTTTAGACTATTTCGATGTTGTTGTTGGTTTTTATTAAACGTTAATCGCTCGCTCGCTCGCTAGTTCACTTGCTGACTTTGACAAATTCGCTCTCTCTCACTTCCATACATCCCACACACCTCCACACACACCACACACTCCACACACACACATAAAGGTCACACCTTTAAGTTGAGCTTTGGTTGTTTGCTTGAACAGTTTTTGTTTTTTTTTTTTTTGATTCTTCTTTGTCTTTTTGCTTATGTGTGTAAGCGATTTCGATTTCTTTTCTATGTTTTTTTGTTTTTGTTTGATTTCATTTGATGTAGTTTATATACACTTCTAGCCACTTGAATAGGTTTGCGGCTGGTTTTAGAATATAATCTTTCAAACAAGACAAACTCAAGATAATATGTTGTTTTCTAACGCCACAAACAGAAGCTATAGAACAGGGGCTGCTAAAAACCACAATCACATTTTGGCATGGGGTATGTGTGCGCAACAACAGCAAGCTGTCTCTCTCTCTCTCTCTCTGTCTGACACTCAGTGATGATTGAAGTTGAGAGCAGCACAAAACCTTTTTCACTTTGCTCTGCAACGAGCTAATACTGTCTGTGTGACGGCTGCGCTGCCTTTAAGTGTTTGCCTATGCCCTGTAGATAGCGACGTGCCGGCCCCTGCTATAGAACAAAGGCGCCAAAAAACAGAAGCTATAGAAAGAAGAAATCAAATGAAGCTCTGGCGGCTTCCCTAATGTCGCAATCATCTGAAGAAGTGCCCATCATACTTTCAACAAGGTAAAGTTTGCTTCATGAAGCTCTACGATTTCGTAAAGTTTTAATTCAATTTAGAAGAAATTAAGAAGATGGTTGATTCAATCGAAATAAAATAAAGAGAATGATAGATCACTTCTAAAAGTCCAGGCGATTGTTTAATCAAAGCTATTTACAAAGTAATTAGAGGTATTTTTGGTCCGTTTTATGACTTTAACAAAAAGGATATTCGATTTGAGTAGGTTCTAAGTATTGTAAACGCTTCGAGAAAGAAAGGAGAAGAATAAGAGACTGAGAAAAGAGAAGAAGACGACGAAGAAGAGAATAGAACAGATTAGAGGAAGAAGAATATAAAAAAATGAGGAAACTTGATTGTGAAGAGAATTGAAGAAGAAAAGAAAAGATTAAGAAGAGATTAGAGGAAAAGAGAATAGAAGAAGAAAAGAGAATAGAAGAAAAGAGAATAGAAAAAACGAGAATAGAAGAAAAGAGAATAGAAGAAAAGTGAATAGAAAAAGAAGAGAATAAAAGAAGAAGAGAATAGAAGAAGAAGAGAAGCGAAGAAGATAATAGAAGAAGAAGAAGAAGAAGAAGAGAAGAAGAGAATAGAGAGAAGAAAGAAGAAGAAAAGAAAAAAAAAGAAGATAGAAGAAGAAGAGAAAAAAGAAAAAAGAAGAAGAAGAAAAGAGAGAAAAGAGAAGAATAGAATATAAGTTATGATGTCGAGTACATGGAGAGACTGCTACTGGACTAACAGTCGACACCAAAGAAAGCTGTTAAAAACGTCTTGAAAAAACTGCATGATCACCAGCCCCCTTTGTGTTGAGTGTCCCCTATTTAAAAGTTATACTAGAGTTATACATGAGAAAGAAGAAAAACAAAATATCGAAAGAAGAAAAAAGAAAGAAGTAATAACTAGAGAAGAATTTTCGAATGATATTAAGACGAAAACGGATGAAAAGGAAGAATAGAAGAAGGAAAAGGAAGGATAGGAAGAAGAGAATAAGAAGAAAAAAGAAAGGGTAGGGAAAAAAGAAGAAGTATAGGAAGAAAAGAAGGAAAAAGGAATGATTAGAAGAAAAGAAGATGAAAAGAAAAAAGGACGGATCGGAAGAAAAGATGAGAAGATAAAAGGATGAAGAGAAGAAAAAAAAGGAAGGATCGGAAGAAAAGAAGCTGAGAAGAAAAAAGGATGGATCGGAAGAAAAGAAGATGAGAAGAAGATGAGAAGAAGAAGAAGATGAGAAGAAGAAGATGAGAAGAAGAAGATGAGAAGAAGAAGAGAAGAAGATGAGAAGAAGAAGATGAGAAGAAGAAGATGAGAAGAAGATGAAGAAGAAGAAGAAGATGAGAAGAAGAAGATGAGAAGAAGAAGAAGATGAGAAGAAGAAGATGAGAGAGAAGAAGAAGATGAAGAAGAAGATGAGAAAGAAGAAGAAGAAGATGAGAAGAAGATGAGAAGAGAAGAAGAAGAAGATGAGAAGAAGAAGATGAGAAGAAGAAGATGAAGATGAAGAAGAAGAAGAAGATGAAGAAGAAGATGAGAAAAAGAAGAAGAAGAAGATGAGAAAGAAGATGAGAAGAAAGATGAGAGAAGAAGAAGATGAGAAGAAGAAGATGAGAAGAAGAAGATGAGAAGAAGATTAGAAGAAGAAGATGAGAAGAAGATGAGAAGAAGAAGAAGAAGAAGAAGAAGAAGATGAGAATAAGAATAAGAGAAAGAAGATGAGAAGAAGAAGAGAAGAAGAAGAGAAGAAGAAGAAGAAGAAAGAAGAAAAAAGAAGAAGAGAGAAGAAGAAGAAAAAGAAGAAGAAAGAGAAGAAAAGAAGAGAAAAAGAAGAAAGAAGAAAGAGAAAAGAAGAAGAAAGAAGAAAAAGAGAAGAAAAGTGAGAAGAAGAAGAAAAAAAAAGAAGAAGAAGAGAAGGAAGAAGAAGAAGAAAAGAAGGAGAAGAGAAGAAGAAGGAGAAAGAAGAAGAAGAAGAAGGAGAAGAAGAAGAAGAGAAGAAGAGAAGGAGGAAGAGAAGAAGTAAAAGAAGAAGAAGAGAAGAAGTAGAAAATAAGAAAAATAGAAACGAAGAAAAAGAGAAGAAGTAGAAAAGAAGAAGAGAAAAAGTGAAAAAGAAGATAATAATAAACGAATAACGGGCAGAAGATATCAAAAAAGGTTATCGAGAAAAACAAAAAATATATGCAGGTCTGTTCCAGATTTTGAATTCGATTGATCGGAATTAAAAAAACTTGCGATTTCCAAAAAAACTATTGAAGACTTTGATTGAAACGATATGTATCAAATGAAAACGAATGAAAATTTTAGATTAAAAGCCAAATAACATAGTTATTCCGATTCCTTATGACTTGATAAAAAAAAATAGAAAGAAAGTTACGGTAAAAACGATTTTCGGTATCGGTCAAAGTGTATATCTCGGCCGATAGCAATATTTCAGTTACGATTTATGATGGCAAGCGGTTATAGATTAATAGTTCGTATCCTACAAAGTTAAACAAGAGCTTTCGGCCAATATAAATGCCTTGACCGATATCGAAATTCGTTTCGGTATTAAGCCCTGGTAAAACTAAGGCAGTAAAAAACTGAAATTTTGTAAGAAGATTAGGTCCGGGGTGGGTTTAAAAGGTAATCGATTTTCAGTATCGTTCATTGTGTCTATCTCGGTTGCGTTTTATTAAAAGAAACGGTTAAAGGGTGCTTTCGGCCGATGTTATTACCTTGAAAGAAACTAAGTTTGTTTCGGTTTCGAGCGCCTGCTCTTACATCTTACTCAAACCCAAGGTCTTGCCACGATTTTTGGTGGATTTGTTTCTTTATAAGCTTCATAACGTCAACATTATATAAAAGAAACTAATCTCCTTTCTCATGGCTACCAAATATCAGGGATGGTTAGCAGCAAAGGGAAGTAAAAGGCTTTGATGGTACATTTTATGCCTTTTTAAAGTCAGAAAACAAAATATGGTGAATTTTAATACCATTTTCGAAGGGCATTCTTACAAATTGGCAATTCGGCGAACCGAATGTTTCTTTAAAAAGAAAAGTTTCGGTTTGGGTTCAGGTCTGACATACATTAATTAACAAGGTTTCATCTTCGTAATAGAAAAGGAAATGAAACAACAGCTAAAAAGAACTTGAAGATTTGTTTAAAATGACAAAAGAAACAAAATGCTTTATTCACTAACCCTATTCAAGTGTCGCGAGGTGTATATACTTGTTTGCTCTTCTCTCTGTCTCTCTCTCTCTCTCTTTGAAATGTTTTCAGTTGTTTACTTTGGTTTTGAAACACTTTGACTACGACGACGACTACTACTACTACTACTGACCGGGGGACTGGGCCGGTCGGGCTGGCAGGTGCACACGGCGTCAGCTTTAGCTGATTGGCAGCCATTTTTTTTTTTTTGTGATGACGCATCAAACTGTGCCGCCTGCCTCCGCTGCCTGATGAGACAAAAGTCTGTCTCCAGTCGCTCATTCTTCTCCTGCTTCTAGCGCTTTATTCAATCAATCTCTCGCCCTCAATCTCAAACTGATCGATGATATATGAAATAAATCCATTTCTGTTTTGCTCTATTTTAATTGCAGCTAACTTTTACCAAATAATTATTAACATTAATAATACAATTTTTATATATCTATTTGTATCTCAACATAAAAGCCATATAAATCAAATTTATTTGATTTCAGTCCAAGTTTTGAAAACAATAATAAAAATAGTATGAATAAAAGAATTAATCCTACGAAATTGCTGTTTTATTTGAATTTCCTTTTAAGTTTTTTGTTTTAGTTTAGTATAAACAAATATATATATCTTCATTCCATCTAGAGTTTTTCTGTATGCTACAATTATGATTTATGTTTAAGCCAAGTCTTGTTTTTTCTTAGTAAGTTCCCAGTAAGTAATTTACTCAAATCTCTCAGTAAAATGCTCTCCACTCCACCCCACCAAAAATTCTCATACTTTTAAGCTCGTTCTACTCTTTGATTACTTTTAAACTTTATATGCCAAAACGGTTTACTCGATTTTCTCTTATACATTTCTCTTTTTCTCTCTCCCTCTCTTAGAGCAAGATCCATTGGTGCCAAATTATGACAATGTAGAGCAAAAAATGAAATTCTATGATATTCGAACGCCGCTGGTGCTCAGCTGCCATGTGAAAGACTCGGAATCAAAGGACCCACTTATATGGTAAGTCCCCAACAACAACAACAACAACAACATGGGAGGAGGGAGGGCAGGAGGTGTGGCCCACATAGTTGGGGGTAGTTATAAGAGCAATCATTTTAATACGGCACAGCTAAGCACTTTTGCTTAATTATGTTGGCCTGACTGACTCAACTGACGTAACCTGGAAACTTTGTGGGTGCTGCTGGAGAGGAGGCAAGTGGGCAGGGGGCAAAGTGCCTTCCTGCCGCCTCTCTGTATGAAGCTGCTGCTCGTAATGGTAATGACACTTTGTTCATTCCGGTGCCTGAGCCAGGGCCAACAGCTTTGCGTGCCACATTTTGGAATTAGTCTTTGAATAATTGCCAAAAGTTCCTTGAAGAAGGGTCCGGCTAGTTTTGTTTTGGTCTGATGAATGCGGTTTCACTATCTGAATTTGAATGCTAACATTCTAGGAGAGTTGAAAAACTATTTAGACGGGAACTTATCGTATAAAATCTAAATATTAACAAAAAAAAAAAAAGGAAAGGTACAAGGACTCCCTAGAAAGTAAAGATTAAGGTCTTACTCTCAGCCTCTCTCCGGTAAGTTCTAGTTTATGGATAGATACCCAGCAAAGTTGGTATCGCCTTACTCCAGCGATATCGCATTCTTATCTTCCTACGGGAGGAAATGCGACACTATGCAATAACTTCTAGGTGATAGGAAAGCGTTACTCATGAGAGATAGGAAAAAAAAAAAAACTTCTAAGAAAAAATCGGAGTTAGGAATGCGACTCTTTCCTGGAATTAAGAATTCGCTTCTTCCTAACTTCTTCTTTCTTCTTCTTTGGCCATCACAACCGTTTTACGGTCTCGGCCGCTGCCACTAATGCCCGCCACTCGCCTCTGTCCCGAGCGACATTCCACCAGAAGGACACTCCCAGTTTCGCAATGTCTCCCTGCACCTGGTCGCGCCATCTCCGCTTTGGTCGACCAGGCGGGGGAGTGCCTCCCAACTCTATCGCATGCCGATTGTACACACGCTTTGCTGGAGCGTTATCATCCATACGGGTAACATGTCCTATCCAGCGCAAACGCTGTTGTTTTATGCGCTTGACTAGGTCAGTGTCCCCATAGAGCTCATACAGTTCGCGATTCATTCGGATGCGAAATTCGCCGCCAACGTTTAGAGGTCCATAAATCCTCCGAAGAACTTTTCTCTCGAACACGCCAATTGCCGCCTCATCCTCTTTTGTCATTGTCCATGCTTCTGCGCCGTATAGCAGGACTGGGATGATAAGCGACTTGTATAGCGCAATTTTCGTTTTCCGAGAGAGGTCTCTGCTCTTGAACTCCTTATTGAGCCCGTAATAACATCGGTTTGCAAGCGTAGTTCTTCTTCGGATTTCCAGACTGGTGTTGTTGTCGCTGGTTATCGTCGTTCCGAGGTAGACAAATTCCTTAACAACCTGGAAGTTGTAGTCTCCCATTGCAACAGATTGTCCAAGCGTAGACTCACTGCGCGTTGATTGTAGGTACTTCGTCTTATCCTCATTTACCGCTAAGCCCATAAGTTTTGACTGCTTCTCTATCTCTGAGAACGCCTTTTTTACCACAGATTCGCTTTTGCCGATGATATCAATATCATCGATATATGACAAAGAGTGCCCGTTCTGTTAGCATTTGGGCACTGGCGCAGTATGTACTCCATCAGTAGATTAAAGAAGTCGCACGATAAGGTATCACCCTGCCTAAAACCTCTTTTGGTATCGAAAGGCTCGGAGCGGTCTTTACCTATTTTGACGGAGCTTTGTGTGCTTCTCAACGTCATCATGCAAAGTCGAACGTACTTTGCTGGAATACCAAAGGTAGACAGGGCTTCAAAGAACTTTGACCTTATCGGCGTGTCAAAGGCGGCTTTGTAGTCAACAAAAAGGTGGTGGGTGTCGATACATCTCTCTTGGGTCTTCTCCAGGATTTGTCGCAATGTGAATATCTGGTCCGTGGTGGATTTGCCAGGTCTAAAGCCACACTGATAAGGTTCAATCAGTTCACTTATTCTCGGCTTTAAACGTTCACATAGGATGCATGATAGAACCTTATATGCGATGGGAAGGAGACTGATCCCGCGGTAATTGGCGCAAACCGCAGGGTCTCCTTTTTTAAATATTGGACAGAGTACACTTAGGTTCCAATCTTCGGGCATGCTTTCTTCGGACCATACTCTGCATAGGAGTTGGTGCATGCACCTTACCAGCTCCTCACCGCCAGCCTTGAACAATTCAGCAGGCAGCTCATCAGCGCCAGCAGATTTGTTATTTTTTAGCCTTTTTATGGCTAACAAGACTTCATTATGGTCCGGCGGATCTATCTCTATGTTATCGATTGGTGGTGTCGCTACTTCCCCAGAGGCGGCATTGTGTTCGTCATCACCTCCCAGCAGGTTAGAGAAATAGTTTCTCCATTTGTCTAGTGCCACTTCCGGATTTCTGACCAGATTTCCGTGCTCGTCCTTCAATAGTGTGACTCTGGGCTTAAAACCTTCGGTTAGTTGCCTAATCTTTTGGTAGAATTTTCGAGTCTCACTCCTTCCGAACAGCACTTCGACTTCCTCCCTCATGCGCT
Source organism: Lordiphosa collinella (assembly GCA_018904265.1). Classification (NCBI taxonomy): domain Eukaryota; kingdom Metazoa; phylum Arthropoda; class Insecta; order Diptera; family Drosophilidae; genus Lordiphosa; species Lordiphosa collinella. The sequence goes on along the minus strand of JAEIFV010000603.1, from coordinate 79,287 downwards.
TTTCCTGCTCATTTTTCTTCCTTCTGAAAAGGCGCTTCTCATCTCTCCTTTTCTCCCGGTATCGCTCATTAACAGCCCGCGTTGCTCCCGACTGCAGAGTTCTCCTGTAGGCAGCGTCTTTCTCTGCAGTAGCGCGGCGGCACTCATCATCGTACCATGACTGTTTTCGGGAGTTTTCGGCGAAACCGAGAATCTCCTTGGCAGCTGTACTCATAGAGTGTGAAATATGCTTCCACTGTTCGTCAACACCAGGAGGGCCAGGTGGGGTTTCCCTGAGCAACTGGGTGAGTTTTGCTGAGTAGGCTTCGGATGTCCGTTGTGATTGCAGCTTCTCAACGTTCAGCTTTCGGCGTGTGTTAGACTGTGTGTGCGTACTTTGGCTGCAACAAGGTAGTGATCCGAGTCAATATTGGCTCCTCGGCGCACACGTACGTCTAGAACACTCGAAGAGTGCCGTCCGTCTATCACAAAGTGATCAATCTGGTTTCGTATTGATTGACCAGGGGACGTCCAGGTCGCCTTGTGGTCGTTGCGGTGTTCAAATCTGGTGCTACTAATGACCATGTTCCGGCCCGAAGCGAAGTCTATTAGCCTCTCCCATTTCAGTTGGATTCATCGTGTAGGCTAAATCGGCCGATAGTCGGGCGATGAGACTTCTTCTCTCCCGATTTGTGCGTTGAAGTCGCCTAGCACGATCTTGATGTCGTGATCGGGGCAGCGCTCATATAGGTCTTCTAGGCGCTCATAGAATTCGTCTTTTTCCGAATCGTTCTTTCCTTCTGTCGGGGCGTGTACACAGATAAGACTAATTCGCTTGTCAACTGGTGTAAAGCTGATGACAGAGCGGCACAGTCTTTTGTTGACTGCAAAGCCGCAACCGAACTCGTGCTTCGAATCATGTCCACTGTAGTAGATCTCCCATGGGGCGTTGGTTTCGGATGTTATCTTCCTACACCCCTGTCCAGTCCATCTTATTTCCTGAAGTGCGGTAATGTCCGCTGAATGTTCCTCGAGGACATCCACCAACTTGGAATCCGCGCGCTCTCTATTGAGGGTGCGTACATTCCAGGTGGCCCTCTTGGGCTGTGTCAATCCATTTTACAAATATGTTCAGAAGGTACGAACCTTCTATTTATAAAACTGCCGGAGATATGACGTAATTTCGAAATTGCGGGGGCGTGACCAAAATTGAAAATAAACTTGATCTGCCTGCTGCAAGTATAAGAAGTTTTTGTCGAACGTATATCTCTTACCATCTGTGAGATCTGTGCGTTCATACGGACAAACAGATGCTGATCAAGTAGATGCTTCCTTCTGCCTGTTACATACTTTTACACAAACTTGATATGCTCTGTGTACCTCTGGTACAGAGTATAAAAAGCGGTTCGAAAGGGTATAGAAAACATTTATAATGTTTTGTACAGAGAGAAAAAAAGGTAATTGTTGATAATTTTGATTCATTGGATGATTTTAGTATCCATTTGGACTGGATATTAGATGATATTCTTTTTTGGATATTAAATATTACGTAATTATTGTTTTTGAACCACATATTATAAAATTGCATTGGTTGTTCTATATTGGTTTAGGCAATATTTATACTTTATTGGGTCGGAGATGCCTCCTTCTGGCTTCAACATACTTTTGCACAAACTTATTATACTCTGTGTACCTCTGGTACATACTATAAAAAGAGAGCGGTTTCGCTAGCTCTTCTTGCCGTGCTGTGTGCACAACAAGAGCCGCTTAACAGCGAGCACGATAGCAGCACACATTCAGTTGAGGGAAGACCGAGACCGTTTCTCGGTCAGTGTCGTGAGCAGAGCTTATTGAAAATATGGGAAGCAGGCCTGGCCAAATAGAGAGCACTGAAAAATATATCTGTCTCCCTCTGACAGCCAGTGATGATTGACTTCAGAAAGCACCCAGGAGCTATGGCTGGTCAGGCCTGGTTGAAAGAGGTTTTTATGTGCTATGGTTGCTGAGCAAGAGAGACAACAGTCGGTTTACTCGCTTTTCAAGACTTACCGAATTCTACTCTTATAAATTCGCATTCATTATGCTCTATGTGAAAAGTTCGCTTGACTTCGGCACCGCGGTGCCTTGTGCTCTCTCTCTCTCTAAGGGACCCAGGTAAATCATGAGACACTTATATTCGGGTGTTTCAAAAACTTCTAGAGATTTGGGCTTCGGTGTTAGAAGGTTTGCGTCCAAGATATTGGTCCATTTCATCTAACAGGGATGCGTATAATGATAAAAGAAATACTGTTTTATGTTAAGAAGCAAATGAAAACCATTCTTTATTAATTTTCTCTTTACGTCTTTTTCGTCCCTTTCACACAGGAAAAAGAACGGCACCAATGTGATGGACGTTCCATCGATCAGAGGTCGCTTCAGGTTACTCAATGATGAGCGAAAATTTATTATTGACAGAGCGGAAGCGCACGACGATGGCCCCTACAGTTGTGAGATTAATAATGTGTCCAGGGAGTTCAATGTGATTGGTGAGTATAGAAGAGAGAGAGAGTCACAAGTTCGATTCAAACCAAGTGACAAAATGATGCTTTCTCTTTAGCTCGCGTTGTTGTACGAGTGCCTTCAAATACAGCTGTTGTGGAGGGTGAGAAGATGTCAGTTACCTGCATTGTTGTGGGTACAAACCCACAGTTGTCATGGACTTTTGGTAAGTTTAAGTAAAATTATATAAAAGGATCTTTTATCCATAGTTTCCTCTTTCATTCATTAGGCAACATGACGCTTAAAAACAACACAGATCGCTTCATACTGAAAAGCGATGAAAATAAAGTTGAGAATTCGGTTCTCATGCTGGAGAATGTGACTTTGGATGATAGAGGCGAGTACAAATGCATTGGACGCAATGCGGCCAATACTTATGGTGTGAACAGCACCATAGCCAGCGATTTTACGACCGTGCGTGTTAAGGGTGAGTTAAGGAAGTGGAAAGGAATTAGTTGAAATTGCAAACATATTTGCAATGCAAGCGAAAATAACTGTTTATTACTGAGCGAGACATGGTGCACTCTCTCTCTCTCTCGTAGTGTGAGCTTTTTTTTAAAGTCTGCCTCTGCACACAGACAGCCGAGCGAAACTTTGAATGCTAGATCAGCTTTGCTTCCTCCTCTGTGTGCGTGAGCCAAACAGTTATTTTTGCATTGCTTTACTTTGAACTGAGAGTAATATATTTCTTCTTTTTGCAGGCAAATTTGCCGCCTTGTGGCCTTTCCTGGGCATCTGTGCTGAGGTGCTGATTCTCTGCCTAATTATTCTCATCTATGAGAAGCGACGCAACAAGAGCGAACTGGAGGAGAGTGATACTGATCCCCAAGAACAGTAAGTTTGACTTCACAACAACAACAACCAACCAATCAACCACAAAGAATCAACAAGTAAAACCAACAACAACAACTACAACAAGCAGTCTCCACAAACAACAACAAGAACAACACCAAAACAAAACAAAAAAAGAAAACGCAGCAGAAAATCAATTGCAATTTTAGTTTTATACTGCAAATTAAAGACGTTTGAAACTGCATGGCAAATGCAGAACAAACACACCGACACACGACGTACTTACACACACACACACACACACAGACAAGGACTCACACACACACACAGCGGCCACCACAATTTAGTAAAATTTTCTTAGTTAACATTTTTACAATTACACAAAAAAAACAAAAACAAAATACTTCCAAAACAAAAAGTTTATCAATGGCTTTACACTTTGATTTTGTTTATCTTTTGCTTGAAACACTGACACCGACACACACACCCACACACACACACACACACACACAATTTAGTTGTAGATTTCTATAAATATTTTATAATTATAATCATAAAATATGCCTTATTATTATTTCTTGCTAAATTAAACAAATCAAAATGAAATACCAGAAATATTTTGTAGCTGTGCTTGTTTTTCTGTTGCTTCAATTCTTCTCTTACTTTTGTCAAAGTGTCTCCTCCAAAACAACCAACCAACTCCAGTCCATTTAATAAACTATTATTATTATTATTGTGTAAAAGGAAACATGTTATGAACTTTGTTTTTAAGTACTTATTGTTTATAATAATTTCTTATAAAAAAAAAGGCGCTAGCAAAAACAACAAGTTTATCGTTACTTATTGTATATGTTGGATCTAAGCTTATATATTTGGCAATAAAAACAATTATGTTAATAATAAAACACAAACACACACACACACACCCAATAGATTGTAGAAAAATATACAAAAATTAGTTTGACACTTTTGCCTTGCAGATTGATTTTTTTTTTTTGTGAAAAGCAACTTTTCGAGCAACTCTCGAGAAATTAAAGCTGTATAACAAACGGATAACAACACTTGACAGATGAATATGAGACCAAGCTAATGTAAAAACCAAGGTATACTTGACAAGGCAGCCGCACTCGCTCTCTCACAATCTCTTAAATTAAAGAGCGCTTGTGTGAAACAAAACTAATTCGTCCGCGGCGTCGCTCACAACTGTTGTCTACAGAGTCAAGGCATACTCAACAAGGTAGCCGCACTTGCTCTCTCACCGCCTCTAATATAAATTTCAAAATGAGCGAGAGAGTAATGAATTTTTGCGCTCGCTTGAGTCAAGGCAAAGAAATTTGTACGTGCATGCAATTTATACATACATACATATGCGAGTTTTTCGCTGCAACTAAGTCCAGCATAGTTAAGGGGGGATTCTTCATGTTGAGGCTGTTTTTTTTTACCCTTTTTTTAAAAAAAAATCTTATGTGAAATCGCAAAGAGTTTTTCCAATTCTGTTTTTTTTTTGTGTGTTATAAACAGATTAAAGTAAAGTCTTGCATACACAGCAGTGTGGAGCCAAAGCAAAAACACGTAAAGTCTCAAACAAAATTAAGAGGCAGAACACAAAACATTCGTCCGCTGAGATGCTTCCCTCACGACTGTTGTACACAGACTGACACTCAAGCGGCGAGCAAAGAGGGACAGACAGAGAGTATACCTTGTACAGGTTGACATTTAAGATGCGAGCAAAGAGAGCGAGAGAGCGAGTTTGGCTACCTTGCTAAATATATCTTAATAAAAACTACAAAGGATGATGATTTTGGTAACCATTTGAATTGGATTTTCATTAATACCTTTTTTGGATTTTAAAACAGCCATTTAATGTGAAATTGATCTTAGATCGTCATCCAAAGGAGCTGTTAATGGTCACAAGGATATGGAAAGAGAATATTTTAATATCAATAAATGGATATTTATTAATATTTAGTCCAAATGGATCTGTTTTTGTTTCTGTATAGATACATACTTGAGAGCTATACAAACTGATTAGGTAACAAACTTAAGCTTACAGTGACTTTGTTACTTTTTTCTTTCTCTATGGGCTTCTTCTTCTAGTTTCAATCCCGTGTGGTACGTAGGTCATCAACCACTCTGTTCTTAGCCATCGCTTTGAATTCTCTTCAACTTTTCTCCTTGCTTTCCGCTTCTCTACCAACAGTCCTCCTCCGACTCCGTTCAACGGGTTCCATTCCATTGCTTTCCTAGCCATGTAGTACTCATTTTTTTGCAATTTATGTACCATCCAGCTCTATATCGTTCTGCGTATTATGGTGTCGAATTTCAATTTACAAATGATTGAATTTTCGACACTTTGGGAGTTGTAATTTTGTATGTGAAAGAACCGTACAATTGATTTAAAACAGACACGTCCAATCGAAGAGAACAAAAAAATGTGCTTGTGTTGGTGAGCACTAACAACTGCCGTCGATTTATTTGCTTTTTTGTGCTTCTCTCTCATGTGGAAGAACCGTATAAGAGCACTTCATTCGACTTTAAGCAGCCCCGACCAAAAGGAGAGAACAGAAAAATGTGCTTGTGTTGGTGAGCACTAAAAACGGCAGTCGATTTTCATGCTTTTCTGTGTTTCTTTCTCAAAAAGTCGCAAGTTCGGCTAACGTCTGTGTGAAAAACAGGAATTACTTCAGCTCCTTGGCTGATTTTGAGTCAGTGTTGATATGACAAGCATCGCAAAACAGCTGACAGCATCACAAAGGCACCTTTAGCGCGAATTTATCTCCATTCACGGCGACTCTGCTTCCTAGGACTAGCTCAATCGGCCCAATCATCAAAAATCAGAGCCTGAGATTGTTCGCTACGCTATAGTTTTTGCCGTGTTGATTTTGAGCCCTGCCGATTTAGCTAGCGCATTTGATATATCCTGTGATATATACTCTGTATAATCCAGATGCCGCTGTGCTGTCGTCATTGGCCATCTGATGTCGTTGTTGCTAGGTGCTAGTTGCATAGTAGACAGGGACAGTATGAAACAGTTTGCTAAACCTATTTATAAAGAGTGATATATCCTCTGTATAATCCAGATGCCCAGCATGACTGTTGTTGGGTGTAGTAGACGGGACGTAGGAAACAAGTTTAGCCTTAACCAATGGTTGCCACTGTTGTTGGGTGTTAGTAGACAGGGACAGTAGGAAACTGGTTTACAAGGAGTTATATATCCTCTGTATAACCCATCCAGATGGGTTGTTGTCATTAGCATCTAATGTCGTTTTTTTTTTGGGTGCTAATCGCGTAGTAGACAGGGACAGTATGAAACAGTTCGCTAAATCTATTTATAAAGAGTGATATATCCTCTGTATAATCCAGATGCCGCATGGTTGTCGTCATTAGCCACCTGATGCCACTGTTGTTGGGTGGAAGTAGACAGGGACAGTAGGAAACTGGTTTACAAGGAGTTAAATATACTCTGTATAACCCATCCAGATGGATTGTTGTCATTAGTCGCGTAGTAGACAGTGGCAATAGGAATCAAAGCACAACCCTGCCAAACGTTACTCAGGACTGGAAAAGGTAGTGAATGCTTGGCACCATGAAGCGCTGTTTTTAGTCGTTCTTATGAGGGAAAAGGTCTTTTCCGCAGACCCTGTCGATTGAACTCCCTGCCTACGCTGTCAAAGGTTCTGATCTGTACTTTGCGTACTTACTCCATCGGGATGCTTACAGTTATTACTTTTATGCTATGAAATTCGCAATTTCTTTAATTTGCAAAATCCAATTGGTTCCTGTTTATGCAGCTATTGCAAACTCACAAAATAACCAGCGCTCATATGAAACAGCAAAAGTTCTGGCAACACCAACTCGATTTTAAGGCATTTCATGAATTGACGGCGAATTCATAGTCATCTTTTGTGTGTATTCATGAAATGGTGTCTATGCACGCACTTTCAGATCCATTTTATGAAATGATATTGCGAAATGAGCACTATTATAATGTAATAAGTGTTTTTGTGATCCATTAACGACCAGCCTTTTCTGAAGCCGGCTTGCTCTTCGACTATTATAGAGTTCTTCTAAGGGTTAATAATTTTTAAAACATTGTTGGGCAGGCAGTGGCCCTTTAAGATGTTGCACCCCGGCGCGTTATTCATCTTAAGAGACAATTTAGCTTTACAAGTCTCGGTTTATAAATGAAAAAACCACCAAATGACAAAAGCTCGTTAAACCTTACGTCTTAGAACGTAACCAAGGGGCCTTCTTCCCTTGGTTTAATTCGCTGAAATCGATAGTTCAAAAATCAAACAGTTTAAGAAGGAAAAGTTGAAAGAAGACAACCAATTTGGAACATTGAATTTCATATGAAATTCTATACAAAGTTTTTCAAATTGATTAATATGCGACTCAGTCCACATTTCGATTCTACTTCAATCAGTTTCAGTAGTAGAGTTATGATTCAAGATTTGTAATTCAGTTGTTCAAGTGTACTTTTTGTTTAGTTTGAGTCTAAAGTACATGTTTTCAGTATAGTTGAAAATGTTTAGGTACCAATAAAATATCTTTTATAACTCGTGTCCTTGTTATTACAATGGTTTTGGTCTCAAGTCGCCTTAAATCTTTTAAAAGTGTTGCAACTCGTTTGATTCGTAGTCATGTGTACACAAAGTATTTTGCTCTTCGTTCACTTTTACTCTATTATTTTGTTTCTCTTCTATAAGTCTCTCCAATTATGTTTTCCAATTTTCCAAATAATTTTGTATGTAAAATATAATTACTGATTTGATTTGATTTCTTTTTTCTTATTATTATTTGTGCTATATTGTTTACGATTATATGATTATGATTTTGTGCGTTTTGAGATTGATTTCTAATGAAATAAAACAATTGTAAATTTAAAAAACAAAACAAAAAAACAACAAAAATAAACACAAAATAAAACAAATTGCATTTTTTATTTGCCTCTGTAGCTGTATGTATGTGTATAATTTTTTTAAAAGTTGTTATGTTTTTTAAGTAGAATTAGAGCCCTGCTATTGAATGAAAAAGATATTTACCAGTATTGAAAAAGCTGCCAAATTTATGGTAAGAAAACGACATCGGCTAGTTACGACTCACAACTGCGACCACACTTTTGAGGTTAATGATAAAACTAGAGCTTGCAAATAACTCTCAACACTTCCAGCGTGTCAGCAAAAAATCAGTTTGGCTACGGCCACATCGAAAAAAGAGAGCGAAAGACACTTTCATTTCTTTTTATACCCTTGCAGAGGGTATTATAAAATTGTCCGGATGTTTGTAACGCATAGAAGGAATCAGCATGACGAGCTGAGTTAATTTGGAAAGATTCTTTCCAAGTAGTAGGAAATTTAGACTGCTCAAGTGATTTGGAAAACAAGATGTGAATAAGGTAGGCAAGCGAGTTTACGCATTGCTTTAAGATGCACGAAGGTACATTATCAGGTCCAGGAAAAGGTTAGATTTTAACGATAGTAAACCAGAATGAAATCGAGGGACAACGTATGAAATCATATGAAGAAATAGGGTATGAATACCCATTGCAAGCATCTGACGACCGAATTGATGCAAACTCTTAGGATCGTTACAGAAGTTACTTTGAACTAGAGAAAGGTAGCTTTTATAGCAAGTACGATTTTGGGCTTGGTATTTTGCCCTAGCAGTCGAGTATTTGGAGAAGTCCGTTGCTTTTCCTGATCTTTTATAAGCTTTGAAAAGACGAGACTTCACATTTTTTAAATGTCTAAGGCTTGCATAACTCCATGGTGCATTCTTCTCAACACTCTTTACTACCTCCTGAGGGATAGAAATATCAAATAACTCGTAAAGCTTAGAGTAAAACAATTGTTTGCAGTCTTCTAACACTATGTACTATGCTTAGGATATGATTAATATCAAATAACTCGTAAAGCTTAGAGTAAAATAAATTGGTTGTAGTTTCGATGTAGATACTCTTTTGTTATTAACAGTTTGTTAGTGCTTTTGCCATTCGGGCATTTAAAATGGTTGCACTAAATTTGGTCCGAAATCGGACATCTATATAGTATAGCTGTCGTAGAAAAGATTAGGTCCGAAAAGTAGTCTTATTTAGAAAAACAAACTGATTAGGAATATAAAAATAACATGCGACATTAATTAGCCGAAGTTCCCTTTATTATTTTCTAGTGCAAATTCGATAATCTGCTTTGTGGCGGGCTGTCAAATGAAAGAATTTTAGTCTCATACTTTTTGCGAGCTATGGATAAAATAGACCGTATTTGTGCGCTAGTGAAGAAAGACGAGGCGGTATGCTGCAAGGTATTTACACATTTAACACCTTTGACCGTATTCTTCAGGTTCTTCAAAAAATTGGGAATAACTGTCACGACCGATTTCCTACTATATCGCCGGACTTTGAAAGCTAGCAAATTGTATGACTTGAAAAAAATTAACGGAACTTTCGAAGCTCTGATAAAAGAACCAACGGCATCAGTTTGTGTTTTTAAAAGGGAGGGGGAAAGGCAATTAAAGTGTATTATTATTTAAATCGGTTTGTTAGGGACAATATCCTGTAAAAATGTTAATATAACAAAACGCGTACCTTTTATTCAGTTAGATCAAGTATTTGTAAGGAAAGCTCTGAAGGTTGAAATATTGGTATGTGTTTTAGGTGAAGAACGAATCGCTGATGGGTAAAATATGTGTTTGGGCTGCGGCTAAGCCTAAGCCTAAGAGTCGCTGGGCTATCTGTGCCTGTGGGTGGCTGCTAAGAGCAGCAACGAAAGAGCTGCAACAAAAGAGCAGCAACGAACGAGCGAGAAGAGAACAGCCGTTGCCAGCGGGCAAACTTTAGAAACAGTTAGAATTAAGTTACTGTATTTTGCCTTAAGCTTTGGAATTTTTGTCTGCTTGTTGACAGCGTAAGTTGTTAAGCAAATTGAAGTCTATCAGCGTCAGCCCTACGTGCAGTTCGGCCGTTCATTATACACAATTACATACACAATTATAACCATTAAACTAAGGATTATCATTATCAACCCAAGCTGTTTTGGTTTTGTTGACAAGATCCTCAGCCGCCGCAGTTGGACAGAGCCACTGCAGGCCGCATATTTATTTTGGGGCTTGGGCGCAGCTAATAACCAACAATATGAATCGGTAAACCAACAAATTAACTTTAGCACGGCTCTAGTGATCTTTTGATATATAAAATTATTTTCTTTTTCTTTTGTTGTAGATTTTAATAAAGCTTGAATTTTGTTTTACCACTAACAAATACCTATACCTACATATAAGTATGGCCGTGAACCAACAGAGCTTGACACTAACGCTTGCTGTGCATCCCATTTAACTACATATATACATATTATTTGCCTAGTCCTCCAAAGAGTAGTAGTGCGCTTCTTCATCTCTCTCTCTCTCTCTCTCTACTTACTTTTGATTTGCTTTTCTACACATACAAAAAAAAATAGCGAAAAACTGTAGCCCTAACCTTCATGAAAAGCTAATCAAATGTGTTTTTCATTCTTTTCTTATTTTCCAATTTGTATGCCGTAAACTAAATATGAGTAGTTGATAAAATTCGCAAAAAAAGAATTAAAAAAAAGAAATAACAAAAGATTTACTTAAGTAAATAGGACAAAAACAATGCCAGAGCCTGCAGTTGATTGGTTAAAAAAATCTCTAAAAAAAACAATATTTGAATTTCGTACCATCATCAGCTACTACTACTACTAATCCTACTACTAACTAACCCCTAACTAAACAATAAAAAGATAAAACTAGTTTAATAAAGTGCCCAGCGTTCAGCAAAAAAGCAAAAAAAAAGCAACCACCATCACCACCAACAACAACAACAACAAGAACAACAACAACAACCAACCAGTAGCCTAATGTTTGTACTAAATTAATTTTAATTTGTAGCTAAAAACTCTCCTGACTAACCACAGTTGCTAACTTATACAATCTTTTTCTGTTTTTTTTTGTGTTTACAGGAAAAAGAAAAGGAGAAATTATGATTAAAATTCCTAAGAAAAAAGAAAACATGAAAAATGAGCATAAAAATAAAAACCAAAAACCAAGCATTAATTAACATAAAACTAGCAAAAACAAACAAAGGAAAGTTATGTAAACTCCTCCTCCTCCTACCTACCTACACTCTTGCACTTTCCCTGCCTCCCCCCCAGCCCTGCTCCAAAAACCAGTGAAAATTGTAATGTAAGATTAACAAATTAAAAAAGGAAAACTTAAAAAAAAAGTGATAGCAGTTAAACGAACACTAAAAAACCAAGGAACATTAGTAATTAACACACACACACTCTCTCTCACACACACACACACAGCTTACAGAAATTCACCTACAAAAAAATTAAACCAAAAATATTGTACATAACCTATAGAAAAACTTTCAAATTCTTTGTGAAAAAAATATCTTTTTTTAGATAGTATTTAATTTAAACAAACAAAATTTATGTTTTCTTTTTCAAATGGGTGCGCAGAAGAAACAACTTTTATTGTTAAGAAAATGTTAAAAACTTGTTTATTAATAAAAAAAAAAAACAATTAAATTAAATTAAAAAATGAAAGAAATGAACTTTTTAAACCTTTAAGTAGTGCGTTATTACTACATACATACATACAAACAAACATACTAACACCTAAACCAGAAGCATACATACATTTTGTATATTTCAACTAAAAAAAAAGAAGAAAAAACTTAAAAAAAAAAGGGAAGAACTAAAAATGCGTACTGCCAAAAACTTGTAAAGTTCAGTACTAAAAAAACTCTGTTAATTACTTTCTGTTGGTTGTTTATGTATAAAAGAAAACTCTTTCACTCACTCACACACACACACAACTAAAGCGGTCTTCAATTCTCTTCTTGTCTAAAGGCAGCCTCTGAGAGTGACTGAGCTTTCACTCCTCTTGGCTGCCTTTACAACTCTCTCTCTCTCTCTCTCTTTGGAATATCATTTTTGATTTTTCATTTTGTTTTTTCGCCGCCACCAAAGCTTTAAATATTTACATAGTAAACTGTGTTCTCAGTAAATAAACATTAAAACAAAAACACAATTTGTATAGTAAACTAATTAACAACACACACACAATATAAAACGTTCTTGTTATATAATACATACATACATAATAAATATACACATATACATATGCGCCCATTACTAAATCATGTGTGTGTATGTTCGCGCATCTCTAAACAAACTAAAAAACAAAAACAAAAACCAAAAGAGAGGCCGAAACTTAAGTAAATAAATAGCCTAGTGAAACATACTTTGGAAACCGTCGTAATTTTGTGTATAAGTTTTTTATTATTGTACAATTATATTGTACAGTTTGTGGCTTATTTGTGTATAACGACTAATAGATCTATTTATATGACGTGTATATGGTAAACAGAAACAGCAAAATGCCCTTTCTAAACTCCCCCCTAAAACACCACTACTCCCCCACACACTATTTTTTGTACACTTGTCTACAGTTTTGAGTTTATTCTTTTGAGGTAGTTGGAAAAAAAAAACGAGGTAAGTTTCAAAATATTTTTCGAACTAAGTAACCGAAGTTGTTAAAAACTGTTCCCAAAAATATTACTGATTTGGTCATTGCGTTGGGTTTTCAACAATTGAGTTGCCCTTAAAAGCAGGCTACTAAATATGCACTATGCGTTAAGGCTACCAATGGAGTTTCAGACTGTCTTCTGGCGGCGCCAAGGCGTATTTAACAAGGTGGCAGCAACGTTGACGTCGCCCTCTTTGCTGTTGCCTTACGATTCAGTCTCGATTCGAACGTTGCGAGCGACGCACGGCTACGGACGAATTTTTTGCGTTTTTTTCATGTGTGTGTGTATACATGTGCATGCGAGTACAAATTTCTTTGAGTTTATTACTCTTTTGCTCTCGCTTCTCTTTCTCTCGATTGCTCTCATTTTTCGTAAGGCAACGCGACGTCGACGTTGCTGCCACCTTGTTAAATACGTCTTGGGCGGCGCTCTATACCAGCGGACCAGCACAAGAGACTATCGCACAATGCTTACAAATGAACTCGAGGGATTTTTTTAACCGCAAAACTCTCGCAAATGTGCTCTTCAGCGAGTGCTTTACATCAGCGATGTTCAAGAAGAGCGAGGCCAAAAAGTGGTGTGCGATATTAAAGCAACACAGCCCAGCTTTAAAGTGACCTCAACGACGGCTGGGCAGCGAATGAAGGCAAAGAGAGCTCTGCTTACGCTCATATGCCCGATTTCGGCATGCGGTCGGCTCGTGTGCGTGTAAACAGCCGATTGCGCTCGGCCCCTGGGCGCTATGGAGGAACATCGCTGGTCTGTTTGAACAAACAGATCTCAGAGATGGTAAGAGATAGAGGTTTGACATGTATGGAACATATCTTTATTTTCAAGTTTTATAGATAGAAGGCTCGAACCTTTAGGACATATTTAGTATTCGGGATTCTTTACCGAAGGAATTTTAAAGATCGGATAAACTATATTCGAGTTATAAAGAAAACAAACAATTATGGGCAGCACCGGTCGCAACGGTGATGGGCAGCACTTCACAGGTACAGAGTATGTTATAGTTGGATGAGTTCATCCTTTTTATCATCCTTTTTAGAAATATTGGAATAGGGCTGCTAATTGTTCCTGAACCGAACCTCGATGAACCGGAATTTTACGACCGGACCATCCCATCCAACTTTCTCAATATTATGGAAAAAAACAAATTAAGAATCCTTTTTCGAAATCATGTCGAAAATTGTAACATTTCGAGAACGAAAAAAGGCATAGGTCAAGTGCAAAAATGGCACAACAAAACTCATAGCTGAGACTTCCTTCCAAGACCAGGTACTCTTGGAGTAATAACAATACTGAATGTGGTCCATTCGACTACAGACTGACGATTTAAAAGTTTAAAAAAGTTTTCAATTTGACAAAAAAAAAGAGGCAAAAATCTGTCAACTAAGAATCTATTAACATTAGTTTCGATATGTACAGAAACAGATCCGCAAACCGAAGCTTATACTTTATAAGAGGTTTGAAACCCTGCACCGAGCCAAGCCGAGATTCTCTTAATCGCTTTTCCCCAGAGCTCGTAAATAACAATTGAACATTTTTGCCTTTGCGGCAAAACCGAAAAAAACCATGCTCGCTTGCTCTCGCTCTGAGCAGAACACTTCGTTTCTCCTTGTTTTTGTTTTCAGTTGAGATTTTCTTGTGTTGTTCATTCAATAACAATTTATAGACAGCGATCCGACTGAGCGCTCGCACATTAAGAGTCAGTAGATGAGCAAAAAGCCGAACGACTCACCTCAAAGGTTTTTGTGTGGCTTGTGTGAGTCGCAAGCCCTAACAGACACCTCACTCGCACATACACACACACACTAACGCGAATGACTTTTATCTTCTTCGCTCGCGACGATTTGCTCAGTAAATGAGCAGAGCAAAATGTAAACAAATCCATTGGTTGTTCGCCCTAAGCACTGAGCGATTCGTTCATGAGCCGATGTGAACGGTTTATCTCTAACTTTTTGCTTAAGGGTCCGTAAATGACTGTTATTTTTGGACTACGAAAAACGGTCAAATGTTATTTTCTAGCTCTGCTTTTCGCACATTTTTCAGGCATTAACTAATATGGTTTTGGAATATATAAAAATTTTATTTTCGTATTAATTTCATCATCCCTAGTACATACCACAGTGATTAGATTCAAACCAAAAAGGAATAATTTCTTTTTATTGAAAATCGTTGCTAAAAGTTCACACTTAGGGGCGATTTGACATCCTATTTGTCACATAATTCCTCTTTTCTATGTAAATTGCTCATCCTTGTAGGTTGAAAAACAAAAATCTATTGGACCATCTATTCATCGTGATTATCTTTGGTTAAGATATAAAGAAATTTGAAGAAAATAAATTAATATACAAATTGCTTTGGTTTCCTTACCCTGAGCAGCGTACTGACATCGAGATGCTTGCCTTAACGCGCGGAATGCGGAATTCAATTGATGACCAAATTAGTAAAAAACTTTTGGGAACGGAATTTAATAAAGAAACTTTTACTTGGGGTTATTGTTTGAATGATCGAATGGATTGTGGAGTATAATTTCGTTATAATTGAGTTACACATACACACATACAAATACATACACCTACGTACTACATACATTCTGTATATGAACATGAAGAAAAACCTCTTGAACTGAAAATTAAAACCCACATTGCTTAAACACACCAACAACAACAACAACAGCTACGATACCTATTTACTGCTATATTGTATGACGTAATGTTACCCACAACAACAACAACAACAACATGAACTATTAAACATACATATTACTTACTAAAAACAAATGAAACACTCTACTACTAATGCATAATAATATACACCTACTTACATACTTACAGTACTTACAATATACAACAACAAACTACATACGCAGTATTTGTATGTTTCTCTTTTTTTGTACAGAAATCAAACAACAACAACAACAACTAAGCCTGACATACAAACAAATCATGTATCCTATTAATCCTCAGTCCAGAGTTAATTTCGATTATTTTACATTTTTTTGGGTATAAGTAAAAACGAGTAAAAGAAAGCAACCTCCCCCGAAACCAACAACCACTTGGCACACACTCAAACACACTCTTTAAACTCTCATCTGAAAATCCGAGAAATTGTAATTAAGTAACAACTTATATATTATATATATATGCGTATATATATATATATCTTGAATAATATTAATGAGATTACATGTAATTTTAATTAGCCTGTAAGCCAAAATGTTACAGATACGGAGAACAAAAACTATTTTAGGGTCACAATATAAAATTGTTTCAAAATTTGGGTTTTGATTAGGTTGAAACTAGAAAAATCAATATAAAATATACATGAGGGTAGGGTTCAGTTTTTTTGATACGACCTAGAGTATGGCGAAAACTTAAACTAGGAACAAGGCTAAGAACAATTGCCCCAGAAATCCCCAACAAGTATACGTAAAAATCCAAGCTGTAAATTGAAATTAAGATTACCCTTTTTTTAGGGTAATTAAAATGGGTAATTACTATGACAATTACAACTATTTGTAAGTGAAAAATTTCATTAGCATTACATTTATTTTCATCTAAGGAAAAATTAAGAAGTATTTTTATTACCAAAAGTTTTATTTTTAGGTACAGTTATTCAAAAAAGTCGCGTTGGTAAAAGTAATTACTTTTTTAACTACCCAAAGAAATGTAATGGTAATGGTAATTACATTTTTAATTACCCAACGAATTCTAATGGTAATGGTAATGACATATTGAATTACCCTAAGAATTGTAATGGTAATTGCATATTTCCCTACGAATTGTAATGGTAATTAAATTTTTAATTACCCAAAGAATTGTAATGGTAATGGTAATTACATTTTAAATTACCCAACGAGTTGTAATTACATATTTAATTACCCTACGAATTGTTATGGTAATGGTAATTACATATTTAATTACACTAAGAATTGTAATGGTAATTGCATTTTAATTACCCTAAGAATTGGAATGGTAATGGTTATTAAATTTTTAATTACCCAAAGAATTGTAATGGTAATGGTAATTACATTTTAAATTACCCAACGAATTGTAATGGTAATGGTAATTACATATTTAATTAACCTACGAAATGTAATGGTAATGGTAATTAAATTTTTAATTACCCAAAGAATTGTAGTGGTAATGGTAATTACATTTTAAATTACCCAACGAATTGCAATGGTAATGGTAATTACATATTTAATTACCCTAAGAATTGGAGTTATAATGGTAATTACATTCTTTATTACCCAACGAATTGTAATGGTAATAGTAATTACATATTTAACTACCCTAAGAATTGGATTGGTAATGGTAATTGAATCTTTAATTACCCAAAAAGCCGTATCAGCTATGATAATTTCGACTTACAGCTCTGTCAATATTATATATCAACGATTCTGAAACTTTTTGAAAAGAAATTTTCCTTGATATATGCATTTTGATAAGTTTCGGAGTAAATCTATAAAGAAATCTGTCTACAAAATGATAGACCTGAAGCTTCTGAAGCAATTTTCCTAGAATTGTCCCTAGTTTAAGTTTTGGCTAAAGGCTAGGTGGGATTTTTACTTTGAGCCGACCTAACATGCAGTTAACTACAGTTTATTACAATCAATTTCGTGATATGAGGGCTTTACCCAAAAAAAAAAAGTATTTCTCTCTCAAATTGAAACCAGTATTCAAGTCTTTATAACAAATTGATATTTGGGTATTAGTTTTTTACATAAAAGTATCAATTTGAAACCGAGAATTCTTTGGGTATTAAAATAATGCTCAAAAATATTTGAGAGATTTTTTTTTAAATGTATTTTTGGGCTCGGACATTGTTTGATACTGACACACTAAATCCATTCAAAGCTCTACATTTTGTATTCTTCAAGAATCAAAAAACACACTCATGAATTGAATCAATCTATCAGTTAGCAGGATGCCTGTATAACATTGTTCAAGAACTTCTCAGAGCTCTATCATTAACAGACTTAGCTATATACTCCAAAATTTATGCAATTTTAACAAATTTCTCAATCTTTAGCCTCAACGGCTAACTTGTAATTCTTATATTTTTGTAGATGTTCTTACAGTTTTAACATTTTGGGAGTTTTTGTGAAAGCTGACTCTGAGATTAGTTCTAAAGGCTGAAAATAATTTTTTATGTCAAACACTTGAGCTGCTTTGAATTCTAAATGCTTATGAAAAGCAGTCTTATTTGAATGAAGTGTTTCTATTCATGTGAAGTTTGACATAAAAAATGATTTTCGTGCGTTCTGGAAATTAGCCCTAAAGGCGTAAAAATCATTAAGGGCCGATTTCTCTTCTTCCAGATAGCTGCTGTTTGATAAACCTACAATTTACTCTGTTATTTGTTAGTTTATGTGACAGATAGCTCTATATATAAGATGTGAAAACGGCCCTTAATGTTATTTGAAAATTTCAGGGATGCGAAGCGTTTGGAAATAAGAACTGGTTTGGTTCAGTGATTCAAACACTCTTTGAACCGGCTGTTCGTCAAACCATTGGGAAATTATTTTTCAAGAAACTCTCACATATAATGTGAAAATAAAATTCTCAGCTCGAATTTAATGTGTCAGCTCAGGCTCTAACCCAAAATAAGTAAACCTAAGTACCAGCCCTCGTATGAAATTGCTTACCATTTTCTACCACTTTTAATTTCAATTCAAAGAAATCCAATTAATCATTCAAAACTCTATAAACTTTAAAAACAAAATGCTGAACTCAAGTCGCACGTTTTGTACACGCAATTTGTATTAGTTTTCCATTCTCATCAAGATTAACTAGATCATTTTTTCAAACATACTCTATAAGAAACCCCCCAAAACCAATCCCTGCCTTATGGCATAAGTTGCCAACCCCCCCCCACCACTTCCAAAAACAACAGTAGTCCCAAAAAGCTTTATGTTTCTTGGCTTTTTATACATAAATGCAAAACATAATATATATAGTACATATATAATAATAATAAGTACATAGAAAAATGCCTTAGGGTTTCAGTAGAAATAACTTTGAGTTTCCTTAGAAAGCAAAACGTGCGATTTGCATACAAAATTATACTACAACAATTCAATGCATGATATAACCAAAATGGATCTTTGAAATATAACTCAGAACGTGTCCAATATTGTTCCGAAAAAGTATAACTTGTCGCTCAGTTTGTGGCAGGGTCTATTCTTAACACTTTCTCGAATCTTTTCCGTTTGAAACCTTCATCTCTAAGGATAAACGGATTTCGAATTTAAGAGAGAAACTATCGTAATGACTGATGTCCGTTTGAAACGCGCATCGCTAAGGAAAAGCGAACTTCGATTTTAAGAGAATCTTACGTAATTCTTATAGGTCCGGATACATACGAGAAATTGTTGGGTGGGTATCTATTATTTGTCAACGCAAAAATTACACCCAGAGTCTGATTCTGCTTATACTTCTTTCTCACATAGGCATGATGTGCATTGGTCTTCCAAAGACACTTTCTTATCTGAGTTTTATTTCAAAATATTCTGGAATTTACAGTCACACACATAATTATTGGCACGCGATTGCGTTTAAACGATGCGCTAAATCTCTTTAAGGCCCGATTTCTCAAAGGTTCCGGTTGGCCAACCGCCGGTCAAATTTGTTCCTCCAGTTGACAAGCAGTCAAGTGATTTGGTTTTCTCAACAGCAGTTTCATCCGATATCGATAATTTCCTATCGCTGTGTTAGGGTGACCAGTCACGGTCAACAAATTAGGTATTTTTGTTATGGCTTTTTTAATGATTTTAAATGCTGCTGGTAATATTTTTGTGAAAAATTTATTAAAACTGATTGCGATGAATCAAAAGGAATTCAAAGGAACGCTGACTACACAGAAGTCAGCCGCAGTGGGAAGTTGCCACATGCATAAGAACGCAGCGCCGCCAAGTCCTGCTAACAATCCAAGTCACAACAAATTGAATCGCAAATGAAGTCAAGGCTTTAACTTAATCTCTAATGTTAGCATAAATTATTTTACATGTAAATTTTGTCAACCTGAATCATTGAACAAATGTGGCATCATTCAGATCAGTTAACTAATTAGGCCTCTTCCTGTACTCGCTTGCATTTTTTATACGTTGCACTGCCTCTTCAAATTCCATTTTCATTGCGTGTATAACGATAAAATATATCGGTAATTCTATCGGCACTGAACTCGCGGTTAACTTTAACCAGTGCTCGAGCAGCGGTTAAGTCTGTTCCTTCGGTTCCGCCACACACAGCATGAGATACGCAAATTCGGTTAAACTGTCTGTCAAGTTGACTAACCGCACATTGAGAAATCGGGCCTAAATCAATTTTTATTTATACTCTGTACCAGAGGTACACACTAAGTTTGTGCAAAAGCATGTAACAGGCAGCTGGAAGCATTTCCGACACTATAAAGTATATATATTCATGATCAGCATCAACAGCCGAGTCGATCTAGCCATGTCCGTCTGTCCGTCCGTCTGTCTGTCCTTATGAACAAACAGATCTCAGAGATGGTAAGAGATAGAGGTTTAGCATGTATGGGACATATGCAGGAGGCAGATCAAGTTTATTTTCAATTTTTGCCACGCCCCCGCATAACGTCCAGTTTACCATGTGTCTCTCGTTGCATCCGCCTGGGTTCCTTGCTTGGATGCGCGCCACACGTGGTTCGCGTTGCCGGCTTCGACTTCGCTTCTCTTCCTCGACTTCGAACTCCGCGGACACAACCCTTCGCTTGCTCGCCCAAAACCGCACTCTTGTCCGCCCAAAATCTGTGAACGATCGTCGCTTCCCGGAAACTCCAAACTGTGTGACCAGAGCGGGTGGGTTAGTGATGACACTGCGGTGAACTGAAACGTGTTCGTGATGGTGACTGCGCCTGGTGACTGCGCCTTATAACTAACTCTAGACGCTGTGACGTACTAATTCTATTATGTTACATTGTATAGAAAAGGCATACATAAGTATATATGGAATTAATCTGTACTATGTAAATGTATTCAGCGAGTCATGTTTGACTGTTACGCTTACATTGCCTAAAGAAAGAAATAACTAGAAAAATTTGTTTTGGCTTGGGGATAAAAAGTGGTTGTTACAACGTTGAAAATGGGACAAAATATCAGTGATGCAATATTACCATTCGGTCCTTAATGAATCTTAAGGAAAGTCCAGTGAAAGTCTGTTATACCTACCTTTACCATCTTCAGCATCTGTCCAAGTTACCAAAACCGCGCCTAGACCAATATCACATCGTTTGAAACGAAGAATTCAAACACGTCATATTTATTGATGAGAAAAGATTAACCTAGGCGTCCCAGATGAACATCATAAATATTGGAGACATATCCGACAAACCGACAGACTTGCCCTGCATACCAAGGCATATTTCAGCTCCCTGAATATTCCGCTGATACAGTGGCCGGCAATGTGTCCGGATCTAAGTCGAATTGAGAATATTTGGGTCATTATTTTTGCCTGAATATTCTGCGGTGCAAAGCAGTGCGATACTCTGTAGTAGCAAAATGAAGCAATTGTAAAGGTAAGAGAAAATATTAATTTGGTCGACTTTCAAAACTTGTCCAAGCCACCGGTGCAATCAGAAGCACCAAATTTCATATTAAAGTTAACTCCAGACTACATTATGAGCTTACTTAATATTTAAGTGTCAACTCAACACTATATAGCTAAAAAAAAAAATGCTGCGTAAATTTCGGCCGCGGCCAAACCAGTTCACTCGATACGAATTGCCACTACGTTTTCCTACCAAAACGGAAAAAACGTCATATCTCCCACAGTCTTATAGATAGACGGTTCGTTCCTTCTGGGCATATTTAGTAATCAGGATTATTTATCGATCCGCAAAACGGTTGTCGAGTTGTAAGGAAAACAATTATGGGCAGCACCGGTCGCAACGGTGATGAGCAGCACTTCAAAGGTACAGAGTATGTTATACAGCCATGCTCCCTCCGCTCGATTTGATCGCCAAACGCGCAAAGGACGTTTTTAAACCGGCGACATCGAGTCCGTGAAATAAAAAGTAAATGAAAATTATAGGTTGATGCACAAACAGACACCCCACGTAACTATTTTTATTTAGTTCTTTAACATTTTAAGATTATCTTACGGAGTCTCCTACTCATTTTGCATTAAGGTATATTTTAACAATTTTTTAATAGAGACACACGAAATTGAGCAAAGGGTTAAACTGCTCAAAAACCACAATTTCGTTTGGTGGGTATTTCGATATTTGACTACGATAGGCGCTCATCGGCATTTTATGTGGTGACGCAAAACAAGTTGGAAATGAACATTATCGATAATAAAAACTGGCGAATTTCGGGCGCTCTAATGTGTGTTCAAATCGCAAAAACTAAGTGAAAGCCGGAGCATGGCTGATAGTCGGGTTTGACCGACTTTCTTTCTTGTTTTGAGCTTGATTGTATCTCGCCATTTTGTTTTCCTGTGTAGAGACATTTGATGAAGTTTTAATTTTTTCCAGCTAATAATAGCTAGATCGATCTAGTCCTGCCAATAATTATGTGGATGACTGTAGGTACAATATCATGATAAATACACTTCAGTATAAAAATAGCTTAAACTACGGGTAAAGCATTAAAAAATATTAACCAAAACACGATCAGACCAGTCAGAAATAAACCGTATAGACAAGCACCAACCCTACCACACCGCCCCCCCCTTCAAAAACCCATATTTCTGACTGTTTGTCCACCAAAAATCCAGGCGTCTTCAAACTTAACCAAGAATAAAACAAAACAAAAGAACAGTTTAACTGCTAAATTAATGAATATAATTATGGTTTATGTTTTTCTAGCAATTTAAACAAAACAAAATATAAAAAAAAACAATCACAAGTCAACAGGGCACAGCGCTTCTTAACCTATATACTAACTATATTCTTATTTTAACAACAAGAACAACAACAACAACAACACTAAAACTAAACTAATACTATGACAACTTTTTAAAACTAATATTGAATTGAACCCAACAAAGTGTTCATTAAACTAAAAACAAAAACAGAATTACATATATATATATAAATATATATATAACATTTTGTATGGCAACAAGAACTTAGATATGTAATTAAGTGTAAAGAGAAAAAGTTTAATTTAATTTCGAAACGAACTTTACGAATTTCCTGCGCTCTTTACGAAACAAAAACAAAAAATGAATACCACTCTCTTCTCTTCTTAGACATCCACAGAACATACAAACAAACAAACATTACATACATATATGATAAACTTATAAATACATACATAAATAACATAAACATACACTTGTTTTTAGCACTACTAAAAAAAAAAAAAAAGAAAAAAACAAAAAAGAACTTGGCATTACTTTTGTTTAACAAAATAAAACAAAAATACAAAATAAAACTATTTAATAAATTTAAACAAACAAAACATACATAATTCTAGAGTTTTTTAGCTGCAAATGTCATCATCTCATGATGCTACACTAGTAACTAACTAATTGTTAAACACACACCCACACACACACACACACGAACGAGACTCTCAGCCGAATCAAACAACAACCAGAACAACAACAACAACAACAGAAGTAAATGCAATCCACACACACACACAAACACACCCAACAAAAAACAAACAAAAATTGTATTATACTTAAGCCCAAGTTAAACATCATAAGTACACACAAAAGTTAATTAAAGCGCTAAAACAAATAACTAGCAAAACAAAACAAAAAAAAACAACAACCAAAATGGTGATTTATATAGAGAGAGGAGGCCAGTTGAGGAAAAACCAAAAAACTTTCAGCTAATTTAGATTTTAAACAAAAGCCAGCGCTTAAAAATTGTACATTTTTACCAGGCAACAACAACAAACAAACTGTACATTAAGCGCCCCTACCTCCCGCCCCACGCCCCTAACCCTTCATCATCCCCCCTTTCATCACCCCCCCCACACACACACACACACACACACACACACAGTTGAAAAGGCAACGCAACTAACACCTTAAATGTTTAACAAATGCAAAACAACTGCAGCATGTTGCCTGGCCAGAACGGAAATGAGTTTATTATTAAAATATAAATTTAACAAGACAAGAAAAAAACCAAAAAAACCAAAAAATTCACAACCAAAACCAAAATTCGTTGCATAATATTTAAAAAAACGAAGGTAGTATTAAACTCGATTGCCTAATTCTAATATTAAAAACAAACTAAAACAAAAACCAAATATTATACATTAACAAAGTAATAATAATAAAATAAATATAAATGAAAACCGAAGAAAACCAAAAAAAAAAAAAAAGAACAAAACAACAAGAAAAATGTTATTATACTTATTATACCGATTAAAATGAAAACAAAAACAACAACAACAAAAAAAACAAACAAATTAAAATAAAAATTTTATTTAGATTAAAATGTTTAACTTTCGATCGCAACTGAGTGAAGAGGTAAGTACATACATACATACATACGAGTAAGAGAGTACTACTTGGCGACGGGCAAAATCTGTTGCCTACTTTTATGGGTGTGCAAATGAGTTGCACATAGGACATCGTTGCGTATGCGTAATTTTACTTAAAGGTTTAAATTTGAATGATGAATGAAAAGAATCCACTAAAATTATAGCATATCTTGATGCATGGACTAAACCAGTGTTCCCCAGCCATGCCCCGGGGCACAGTGGTCGATTTGGCCAATCTTGCAGGCAATAAATGCAAATTTAAAAATTAAAATTTCGTAGATGTTTTTTATTTTCTTGAAAGCTAACATCCTGTCAATATTTATTCAGTTTTTTATATATTTTTTTATTCGATAATCACAATGTCGTGAGCGTGCGAAACTCACGATACTTCTCTGCCCATACCTAAAAACATTTTCGCGACTTTTTAATGTGTTTTATTATGGGCTGAGAAAGTTAACGTTTTGCGATTTGATTAGATATAAGTCTTTAATTTAACCATAGTTGGTATGTATTTAATAAAAAAAAGGTGTGTGTGTGTCCTGTTCTTATATGTATAAGTGGTAAATCAATGTCGAACTTAACATTTCCTTTTGTGTATAGTTACTTACATACCCGCGACTTTCGTGGAGTAGAACTTTTGATATTGGCCCGCATTGGTCCTAAGTCTTTATGTGTTTGTGAAAATGGTCCATTGTGAATCGTTCAGTGTCGAAATGAACTGCTCCTTTCTGCGCCTTATTAGTTTATTACAGTTTATAGGTAAAATGTCAGTGTTGTTTTTCCTCAAAATAATTGACAAAAACAATCTAAGCGATGAGGAATGTCGACAGATAAATGCAAAATTTTCAAATTTTGCATCCCAGGTTGCAAAAAAGCAGCTGAAAATGTAGCTTATTTTACCCCAGAGAAAGCTTTAGCTTTTTTTGTTGACAGAGACTTTACAAAAAATTCATACCAGTTGATTCCAAATTCTGTGAAAGAGCATGGTTCAAAAATGATTCCCTGTTATGATGTGTTGCTAAAATAGCGTGTTAAAAGGCAACCAAATTTCATAAACTTCAACGAAAGTCAATTTTCTGTTCCTGGTTGACCACACTGTTGCCCGGTTAATTAAACGACATGAAGCAGCATTAAAAGATATGGAAATCTCATGCTGCAATGGCAGCAGTGGCAATTCAACCTTCCTTCCGATGTTTATTGATCCTGAAATTGGATTGGTAACCTAAAATATATTTGCAATTTGCATTATTCCGCTGCAAATACTGGATATAAATAATGCAGTAATTTTGAAAAAATTAGCGTCCTTTGTCAACTCGATTTTGCAGGCCAAAAAGATCATACGAAAAGGAAACTGCAGACTTAGTCCCTACAGAAGTGGCAAATATAAATCTGGAAATAAAACATTCTTCCCACTATATGTAATGTCTTTCAAGTAAATCATGAATTTCAATTAACAATGATTGGAAGAAAAGTCTCAGCTGGATTGCAGAATCTTCGTCGCAGGTCTGCGGAATTTGTAATTCCTCTCCATCAACGTTTAACAATTCAAAACAAATTTGATTCAAGTCTCCTAAGAAACATTTGTATGAATATGAGCCATCTACTCTTCATGCAGCGATCCGATGTTTTGAATGCATCATTCACATATCAGAGCGAATTCCAATAAAAAAGGGGCAGGGTCGCAGAGCCGATAAAGTAATTGTTGCAAAAAGTGGATCATAATTCAAAATTAACTCCGAAAACGAATGGGTCTTTTTGGTCGATATTCACATGGTAGGTTCGGGAAACACCAATAATGGGAACACAGCAAGGAAACTGCTTCATCGACCAATCTTGGTATCCACAATCACAGGCCTGATAAAATAAAGATTTTCCGTTATAGTAAGTGTTGAGGAATTTCGCCAATATGCTTGGGAAGCCGCCACAATATTTGTACAAGAATACCCATTGTTTTACATGCCTTCGTCTATTCATAAAATCCTAACATAGATGGGAAAGATATTATAAAAAAATGTGTCACTTTTAAAGGCTGGTCGAGAGCGCAACGCGAAACATGGACATGCGCAACTATCGAACTATGGATAAAGATTTCATAAAACTACTAGAGAATTTCGCCGATTTAAGCAATTCAGAAGCTCTATAAGTTTTTTTTGTACTCTGTAGTCAGAGATGCATGCGTTAAACTGGTGACCTCTGAAATATGCCGTTTTCAATTAACATTAACATTGTAGATTTTCATTGTCCTGGATATGCAAGTTGTCACTTCAAGGAACATCGAGGTAGAGGATAAATTGATGAACTTCAGCCGAAAATCTTGGGCCCGTGTGTAGCTCAGCGGCTAATGTGCGCGACCGCTGTGCAAGAGGTCGTGGGATCGATCCCGTCTCTGAACATCCAAAGAAAAGTTTTTTTCTTTCAATAAACTTACACACCCGGTCACCCCTCACTGCTGTTGGCGCCAGCTTTGGTGTAATTAGCCATGCACAAGCTTCTCAAACTGCCGTTCGGATTCGGCGTTAATCTGTAGGTTCACTTTCTCTGTGTCAAGCAATTTATTAAGACTGAACCACTGAACCGAACCGAAACCGTGATTCATTTGGCTTCAAAAACCATGTAATTGTCCAAACCGGTGGTTCAAAAAATGCGTGAACCACTGAAGCGCACCAGTCCTTATTTACGATCGGTTTGCATCCCTGGTAAATACTTAAGACAGGTTAAAACTTTAATTAAAATTTGTCGGCGTGCACACTTATATACATAATACGCATAAAAATTGATGTAGCCCACATATTGAGGTAGATTATCATATTTCAGGCGATCTTTTTGATTTTTTACAAATTTTTATAGAAGACTTTTTGGGTGAACAAAATTTTTGTTCTCTATTCTATCAATTGCTGCTTCCGCTGCTTGTGTTTAAATGAGACCAATTGATTGCACGAAAGACATAAATGAATAACCAAACCATTTTGTAATAGTAAAATTCTACATCGTCTTTCAACCTATTACTAGAAGAATCGCCTCGAATTCAAAAAGCTGAAACAAACGATAGAATGATGGATCATTTCCCAAAGCAGATTCAAGCAAAGCGGACAAAAATTATCTAGAATCTGTACCACTCCTTCTAAATACAAGTTGAACATCGTAGCCAAATGTAGTCAATTGGAAATAATATCTTTATTAAGACAAAAAAAACTATAAAATAAGAGAAGTATGTGTCTTGTTAGTACCAGCTTTTTGAATTCGAGGTGATTTGAACTAGCTAAAATTAGAATTAAGGTTTCTTTTCGCAGTTTGAACTACATTCACAGATATTTTATTCCATGAATAAAATTACAAATTAAACATACGCCAGGTTGCCGCTTGCCTCCCAATGCTCCAATGCCAAATGCTAAGGACCGCGGGAGCAAATACTAATGGGTAGTAGGCAATAACGGCTATTAATCATCTGCACATAGCCATAATTGATTCCCTCCTGAAGCGTAAGGCGCACAGTTGGCATTATGTCCGACTTGGAGACCTGGCAAAACCAAAAAAAAACCACACAATTAAGTGGAACTAGACTTTGATGGGTACTTACATCTGTGCGTATGGCCAGCTGTTGCACCAACTCTTTTAAGGTGACTGGACGATTGAGATCTTGCAGTGCCTGCATTATAAGTAAACCATTTTGGTTTATGTTTCGCTTGTTGCTCGGTGAAACAGACTGTGGGCCTCTGGTGACTAGATTTAAGGCAGATTTCGGCGGCATTTTCCTAAACTTGATTGAGGGCTGTGAGAAAATGTCGTATGTTGATTGAGAAATAATCCAAAATGACATTTCAGTCAGAGGCACTTTGGGCAGGCAGATTTCATGATGTTATCTAAAGAATTTCTAGTTTATGCAAACAAAACAAAAAAAAACAGTGCAAAATGTGAACGTTCAAGGAAAATACCAACCACTGCGTATGCGCGATAAAGTCAAGTTGTATGCCCAAGTAATCAGTTGAGCTGTAGCTGTCAAGCAGATAGTAGCAGCACCGTGTTGACGTCATAAAAATGCCCAGATAATATAATAATTTTCGTTTGCTTTATTTAAAAACGTCACTACAAAGTTGGTTGCATCATGGTTAAGTAATATTTGATTCAGATAACACGCAAGTCTAGATAGGACAACACACTTGTCTCTAGGTTTTGCGGTAATTTAAAATGCGCTACACAAATAGAATATTTATTTTTTTAAGTGTTTTCTTTGTCTTTTGCGTCTCAAGAAGGTACTAAAGGAATCTGTTTTTAGGTTGCCCTTTGCCAAGCTAGCTGTATATAGGATTTATAATGTGGGGGGTAACTCAACTACAAATAGGTTTACAAATATATATTTATATATATCTATATACACACAGACTTGGGCATCTGTGCGGGGATGGTTATAAGTTATGCACAAAATAAATATGTATATAGTTTATTAAGCTATATTCAAACAACTATAAAATAAACGGAAATAGGCCTCCATCAGCCACATGCCAGGCTTAGATTTTCACTCTTGTCCATTCGATTGTATTGCAGTGTCGTTGCCACAGAGACGGGGAGCTTGTAGCAGATCTGTGTATTGCAGTAGAGCCTCACGCAATGAACGTGATACCTCCGGCGATGTAGTTGTTGTGCAGTCCACCAAATACGGATACAGGCCAATCAGTTGATCCCAAGCGGGCTTGTTTACTGTGAAATGAGAGAGAGAAAGAAAGAGAGTTAAGAAACATGATTTGAATATGAAAGAAAAAAGAGTTTGAAGCAAAGACTTGGGCCTTCATTTTTAAGGCTCTATAAACCAAGATAATTAATCTTTTACTAACCAAAATATAGAAGAGAAGTGTTTTTGTGGATGCCAATTTGAAATAATTTCTTAAAAGTGGCTGCCCTGGTGTCAGTATTTTGTAGATAACTAGTTAAGCCACCACCAGAAGAGTAGCAGGGTAAGAACAAAAGATAAGCCTTGCAAACAGCACAGCACCCATTCCAACTGCATTTTTTGTTTTTTTTTTTATTATCCAGCTCTGTCCTGTACTGTTTTTTTAGTTCTTCGTTCTGGTGCAATATTATGTTCACAGCAACGTGTTCCACCCACTGCATATATACCAAGTAATGGTAGAAATCATTGAAGTTCAGGGTTACCGCCTGCTCATATAACTTGGCCCAACATTTTCTTGGTGTTTTAGTACTGATTTGGGGAACATTTCTTAGTTTTTTTAGTTTCTTTGGTTTAACTAGTGGCTTCAGCTTAAACCTAAACTGTGTTTGTGTGTCGGGATTCTTCAGACGCACTATGATGCTGCGTATAATTTCCTCGTGCATTGGAGGCAGGAACACATCGAAGACCGCACCAACGCCGAACATCAGCAAAGCTTGGTCATAATCACCACAGCAAATGTTCTCCATCACCTCATCTGCCAATACACGTTGATACATGTCTAGCTCGGACATTTTTTCGCACTTGGACTTGCTCAGACGTTGACTCTACACGAACTTGAAAGGCTTTGAAATAAGTCGTTGACTCTAGACTGACTCTAAAGGCTTTGAAAACTTGTTAAATTTTTCACAATTTTCTATTTGCCATCTTTATACATACATAAAAAATGTATGGAACTCTCGGAGCCTGTGTCCCAACGCACCCGAGCTAATGGGTTTCCTCGACAAGCACAGAATCGACGATGTAATGCTTTCACGGAAACCAATCTACCAGAAGACGTACCATTGTGTAATCCCGCGTTACATTTTGGCTCCTTATTAAACAATCTATAAAATAACCACAGCAAAACTCACCCATTTGCTCCTTATTATGACGATTGTCAAGGAGCGATATCGGAAGAAACGGGAGGGGAGAAGCGCCTTTCGAAGGAAAAAGATTGAGCAGGAAAGGCGTATCGTGAGGGAGTGGAAAGCCTGTTCGGCGGTGAGACTCGAAAATTCTACCAAAAAGTTCGGCAACAAGTTTTAAGCCCGGAGCCTCACAATTAAGACGAACGGAATCTTGTCACAATCCAGAAGGTATAACAAATAAAGAAACTATCAACCTTTGGCGATGCAACACAATGACGCCTCTGGGAGTAGTGGAACCACCAATCGATGATATAGAAAATACCCACCGGACATAACGAGTTTGTTAGCCATAAAAGGCTAAAATACAAATCACTGGAGCGATAGTGCCGCTTTGTTCAGGCGGCGCTGTAAGGTGCTGCCAACTCTATCAGATTTGGTCCAGAAGATGCCGAAGATGGAGCTAAGTGTTCTGCCAATATTAAAAAGGAGACCCTGAATATGCACCGCGGGATCAGTCTCCTACCCATTGCATATAAGGTTCTGTCATGTATCTTATGTTACGTCTAAATCCGAGAATGAGCGAACTGATCGAACCTTATCAGTGTGTCTTTAGACCTGGTTAATCCACCATAGACCAAATATTCACATTGAGACAAATACTGGAGAAAACCCATGCGACGATAATCAAAACCTAGCATCTTTTTTGTTGATTAAAAAGACGCTTTCGACACACCGATAAGGTCAAAGTTCTTCGAAGCCCAGTCTACGTTTTGGTATACCTGCAAGAGAACGTTCGACTTTGCATGATGACTTTAAGAAGCACACGAAGCTCCGTCAAAATAGGAACGAACCTCACCGAGTTTTACGATATCAGAAGATGTTTTAAGCGGGTGAGCCTACGCGTCTTGGATAATCTGTTGCAATGGGAGCAGTACAACTTTAACGTTGTAAAGAACTTTGTCTACCTCGGAACGATGATTACCAGCGACAACAACATCAGTCTGGAAAATGACCTTGGACAAAGCAGTCTGCCTAACCTAGCCAAGAGATGGCTGGCCAACTATCTCTCAGGCCGCCAAGCGCAGGTAGAATTCAGAGGAACCCACTCCAGTACCCGAATAATAAAACAGGGAGTCCCACAAGGTGGGGTCCTCTCCCCTTTATTATTCAACTTCTATGTGTCACAAATACCTACACCACCCGAGGAAATTAAACTTGTCTGTTATGCCGACGGTTGCTCCATTATATCGACGGGCAGAAACGTTCAAGATATAGAACAGCGTATAAATTCCTACCTGCCCCGCCTGGCTGACTTCTTTTCCCGCAGGAATCTCAGCCTCTACGCCCCCAAGTCATCCGCTACTATTTTTACCATCTGGACCAAGAAGGTCACCATGACATTAGACATCCACATTAACGGGTAAGCCATACCAACCGTTAAGTATCCCAGGATCCTTGAAGTCATTCGCCAAGCATGCGGAGGACGTCACCAAGAAGTTCAGGAGTCGAACCAAAGTCCTCAAAGCAATCTCAGGGAGCTCTTGGGACAAAGACAAAGAGACCATTTCCACCACGTACAAGGCAATTGGCAGGTCCATGCTAAACTACGCGGCCCCGATATGGTCGCCTGCCATAAGTGACACACAATGGCGGAATTTGCAGCTGGCGCAAAATGCTGCACTACGAGTGACCACGGGATGGCACATCATGTCACACCCTGACCACCTTTACCAAGAAACGGAGATACTAACAGTTAGGAGCCATAATAAGCTCCTAACCCGACAATATCTCATCGGATGCCAACTCAACTCCCACCCCAACCACACATGTACCGCCAGTACTATGTCACGCAGGAAACCACCAGTCCGCTAAACTCCTGCTAGGGAATGGAGACATTACAACCGCGGCATGTACTGCAGCCAAGAAGGAAGCTCACTCCAACATTGTAGCCGAAACCATTGAAGGCTACCAGGATAACATTGTCCTTGGGGGCAGGCCACCCCCTATAAACCCAGAGGAGGCAACTCTCCCCAGGCACACCAGGACCACCTTGTCCCAACTACGCTCCGGGAAGAGCAGCTTTCTCAACAATTACTTGGCCCGCATAAACTCCGAAATCACGGATGAATGTCCAAAGTGCGGCTCATGCCCGCATGACACCGTGCACCTTTTCAAATGTCCCCTAGCACCCACTGTCCTCACACCTCTAGATTTCTGGACCAATCCGCTCGAGGTTGCTTCCTTCCTTGACCTGGATAGGGAATAGTTTCAACATCTTCCTCTAATCTTTACCCTACTCTTTCCTTTACTTTCTTTATTCAATGTACATACGGATCAACCCACCAGCCGTTACAACAACAACAACATCAGTCTGGAGATCCGAAGAAGAATAACTCTTGCAAACCGTTGTTACTACGGGCTTAGTAAGGAGTTCAAGAGCAGAGCCTCTCTCGAAAAACGAAAATTGCGCATACAAGTCGCTTTCTGCATACGGCGCAGAACATGGACTAACAACAGTGGATGAGGAGGCGATCGGCGTGTTCGAAAAAAGTCCTTGGAGGATTTAGGACCGTAAAAGTTGGCGATGAGTTCCGCACCCGTATAAACCACGAACTGTATGAGCTCTATGGGGACACTGATCTAGTCAAGCGCATAAACCAACAGCGGCGGCGCTGGCTTGGACATGTTACTCGTATGGATGAAGAAGCTCCAGTAAAAAAAGTGTACAGGCGGAAGGCGAACGAATTAGGGAAAGAAAGAAGCGTAGGACGACCGAAACTTGGTTGGGAAAAGCAGGTGCTGAAAGACATTGAGGCGCTTAAACCGACCAACTGGTGCCAGCTTGCACAAGACAGGGGCGAGTGGCGGGCATTAATTGCAGCGTCCGAGACCGTCAAACGGTTGTGATTGAAATATCGGGCCAAATAAGAAGAAGAAGTACCCAAAACTAAAAATTGGTTGCGCTGATATCGTCAAGCAAAGTTGCGCTGGCAATTTCAGGCCTTAGGCTAAACGAAGCAACTGGAGAAGATAGAGTGCCTGCCGAATTCCTGAAATGCGCCTCAGAGAACTATCTTAACAGAGCTTATTCAGATTTTTGACACCGCTATTGTACTACCAAGCTTCAAGAAAAACATCTTATATCCCATATGTAAACAAAAAAGTCGGTCAAACCTGACTATAGGTTAGGTTAGGTTCACATGGCTAGGGACCAGAGCTCGTAAATAACAATTGATCGTTTTTCCCTTGCTCTCGCTCTGATTAGAACACTTCGTTTCTCTTTGTTTTTTTTTTCAGTTGACTGTTCTCAGTTGAGCTGTTCTTGTTTTGCTCATTCAATAACAATTTATAGGGAGCGGTCCGACTGAGCGCTCTCACATTAAGAGTCAGCAGATGAGCTAAAAAAAGAACTGCCC
The DNA here is from genome assembly GCA_018904265.1 of Lordiphosa collinella. Classification (NCBI taxonomy): domain Eukaryota; kingdom Metazoa; phylum Arthropoda; class Insecta; order Diptera; family Drosophilidae; genus Lordiphosa; species Lordiphosa collinella. Next base: position 45,737 of record JAEIFV010000603.1, on the reverse strand, counting down.
AGCAAGCAATATGAGCGTTTTTTGATACTTTTTTATGAGGATTCACCGTCATAATGTGCACGAAAATGAGTCCGGAATGAGCGGTTTTTTTCTATGAAAACGCGTCGCACTTAATGTGGAAGATTTCTGAGTCTAATCTGACTCTTTTCTTTCACATATATTAGTGCTTTCACCCTCACAATGCAGTATATAAAAACCTCATAAAAGACACATAAGTTATTTTTCTAGGAAGCAAAACATCCAACCAAAACAAAATTTTCGATTACCTGCCTACTTCATCTCCAAAAATGCTAAGACAAAAGTGCTTCTTACGAGCCCGTGCTTAGAGAGCACTGAATATGCTCCGAAAGCCCTCCGCGTTATGAAGATTCGAAGACAGAAAAGGAAATAAAATGACTTACCTTTCGAGGCAGGTGCCTTCTTCATGGAAACCACAAGCGTAGCAATGGCCTTCAGCACAAAGGATATCTCCGATAAGCGAAATCTGTCATTAAATATTTTAAATAAGTATTTTGTGAGTCCAACAACCTTATAAACATTGCTCACCTAGGCAGCGGACACTTGCCACTTTGTCGCTCGTCATCATTGAAACGCTTGAGCACTTCCTGAAAGCGATGAAGCAACGCAGTCACAGCCAAACGTCCAGCAAAGTCCTTGCTACCCGCTCCAGCATTGGCTCCTGCTGCAACTGCTGCGGCGGCTGGCAACAAATTGGCATTCAAGCGATTGTTATTCGTATTGGCCTGATCCTCGAGCAGTGAGAACTGCAACAAGGTCTCAAAGCAGGTCTTGGCAAATATTTCACGCAATTTCCAATCGGATTCATAGCAAATATTCGTATCCGAGGCCGAGTGAATGGAGCCTTTGTTGAGCAGCACCACAATCTGCATGATAAACTGATGCGACATCTCGTGCGCATGCGGTAAAACCTCATCACGCAGCAGTTCAATCACCTGACAGTCAACGGTCTCATCCAATACAATCTCCTCGAGACCACGATCCTCCACAGTGCACACACTGGCGGGGAATAGAAACTTGTCCAGGGTATCGGCCAAATCGTCCCAGAGGCTGGCAAAATGTTGCGGTTTGGCTCGAGCCACTTTTAGGCCGGTGTGGAGTACACTTATTAAACTGGAGATGGCCAGTTTCCAAGTGCTTGAGGACAAACATTTGTATTTCATGGCCAAGGGTGTGCGCAAAGCCTTGACAATGTCATGCAGGATCTGTTCCTGCACCACCGACTCCTCTGTGGCTGTGCTCTGATAGAGTTTCACACAAATACTGATGGCCTTCTCACCAAAGGGTATATAATTCATGCTGACCACCTCCACGGAGGCATTGTTGGCATAGTGTCCCGTGGACTTGGCATACTTGTGATCCACATTCTGTTGGAAAGTGGGCGGAGCACAGGAAAACTTGCTGAAAATCAACAGTTGGCGAAAGATGGCGGGTATAAGCTGGCTGATGTGGGAGTCCGGTTTGGTGGCCTCCTTTTGAATTAGCTCCACGCAGTCCAAGATGCCATCATGCAGCGGTGTTAGTGGTGTATCGGATACTGTGGACATTATATAAGGAACAGCATCGCTTTGCACGGGTATACAGACGGCATTGGTCAGCACAGTGCAGAATTTGTCAAAGTCGGCGGAACTGAATCTGAGAAGGAGATCGGAAATCTCTTAGTATGTGATGGAAAGGGGGTTTTAATGGAATAAGCTTACCTGACTTGTATATGATGAAAGATGGCGGGAAAGATTTGTATTAAGGCCGTGAGGAAAGCCTGACTGGGTATGTAAAAGTCCTCGGGGCTTTCGCTGCTGCTGGGCTGCTGCGACTTGGTTGTAGCCGTGGACATTTTAGTGCTCTCCATGCCTATGGTCAGCCATATGTTCCAGGCAATCTAATCAAAGAATCAAATTTGAGACTAAAACAGAAAACCCAACTAAAAAAACTCTTCACTTACAGTCCAAATTTCCTCATCCTGCTCCTGCACCGACTGCGGATCCTTAAGTGCACGCTCTGTACGCTCATTGGTGTTGGTATTATGATACATGATCTCCTGCAACGATTTGAGTGCCGCCAAAGACACCTCCCCATTCTTGCTAAGCGCCGCATTTTGTATAAACTCCAAAATTAATGACCAGGCACGCTCAAAATCACCCAACATTTGTAGCAGCTCTCGTTTAGTATTAAACACACGACACACACCCGACAGGGTCAGCACTTGCGTCTCTGCCCATTGTTTTTGTGCGGTATTCCTTGAATGATGTATTAAAATATTGCCACTTGCATCCACTTTTTCATTGCTGGCCGAACTGCTGAGGGCACGTACATTATCCAGCAAGGGAAATAGAACTTGCCACACCAAAGCCTGCCAGGTGGGCGGATTTAGCAGACTGCCGTGCGCCGAAATGGTGGAGAAGAGAGTTTGACCAGCAGACTTGCGAACTGCGGGTCGTAGATCCACGCACAGTTCACCCAATTTGGCATACAGGCACATCCAGAGTTTGTCGAACTGCGGCATTTTGAGAGTGCCCGGAAAGTCAGGCAAAATGGCCACCTCCTGCTGTTGCAGTTGTGTGGACATTAGTTTGTCCTGGTTTTGATTGAAGAAATCCGAAATGTTCCACTGAAATTAAGCAGAGTGGTTAGTTAAGAAAGCATAATAAAGGTGAGTGGATTACAAAATACCAGGCTGAAAAAGTTTCATAAGGAATTTCAAGGCCAATAATCGGTTCAAAGTCCGATTTGAAGGACATAGAAAACCCCCAAGTCGAACTGGATCTGAAAACATCATTTTGGCATTTCTTAACTCTCAATACTCATACGAACAAATGGTTTTAATCTTACGTTTGACGCATGGTTTTTATTCGAATTATTTCAAATGTCTACAAAAAATCGTTTCTTCCCACTATATGGAAGGAATCTTACGTTATACCTCTCCACAAAAAGGGTAGCAAATCCAATATTGAGAACTATCGTGGTATTGCCAAACTATGTGCGATCCCCAAGCTATTTAAAAAAAATACACCACCCAGGTGCAATACTTTTGCAGCTCCATACTTTCTCCGACGCAACACGGTTTTATGAAGCGTCGTTCTACAACAACCAATCTTCTTGAGTTTAGCTCTTACATCCGTCACGGTTTTTGGAAAAACAGCAAACTGATGTGGTTTTTACTGACTTCAGCAAAGCTTTCGATTCCGTTAATCACCTACTGCTTTTGAATAAACTTTCATTAATAGGGTTCCCTGACCTACTCCTCAAATGGATCTCTGTGTATTTGTCAAATCGGACTCAGCGGTCCTATTTAACCACTTCATCCAAATTGATAAATGTTTCTTCTGGTGTTCCTCAGGGAGTCATCTTGGCCCATTGCTCTTTGGTCTGTTTATCAATGACCTTCCCAAGGTAATCACCGAATCGCATGTTTTAATGTACGCAGATGATGTAAAAATATTTCTATCTTTTAATAGCAGAGATTCTTATAACTTGTTACAGAATGATCTTGTTAGCCTACAATCTTGGTGCCAAATCAATCTGCTACATTTAAACCATTCGAAGTGCAAGTGCATGACATTTCACCGGAATAATCCTCACTGGTTCACTTACTCTATTGGGCATAACAACCTTGAACGCATTCAAACTGTAACAGATCTGGGTGTTCTTTTCGACCACAAATTGTGCTTTATTGACCATATCGGCATTACCGTAAACAAATCTAAGGGTGTATTGGCTTTTATTAAACGCTGGTCAAAGGAATTCGATGATCCTTACATCACCAAACTATTATTTACTTCTCTTGTTCGCCCAATTCTTGAATATTGCTCTTGTGTTTGGTCTCCTCAGTATGATAAATATCAGGACCTTATTGAAAGTGTTCAGAAACAATTTCTTTTTTTGCATTGCGCGGCTTAAACTGGGATCCTCATCGTCTACTACCATCTTATGTTGACCGGCTACAATTAATAAATTTGCCAACTTTGAAGAACCGAGGACATGTCATGGCGTAATATTCGTCCACAAGCTGTTTATGGGTGTGGATCGACTTCTACCAGCTCCGTTTGCTGTTCCATCAAGATTCACGCGATCGTATCAACCTCTTGCGCTACACACCTTAGACTAACTTCGCCCTACATGATCCTTTTCGTGTAATATGTTCAAATTATAATAATTTGCATCATTTGTTGTCAACTTATTGTTCATTGTATAATAATACGTAATATTTTATTGTTTTTGTCCTCTTCACGCTCTTGAATCTGTCTTCTCCGTCCACTTGATGTGAGCCGGGGCAACCCCCTAACCTGGACGGGGAAGTAGATCAATATTTTGTATCCATTAATCTTGACAGATAATTGTTAACTATATTTATACAAATAAACAAAAAATTCAAATTTGTGCTTATTTATGACTAACTAGCTGAAACCCGCCGTGCGTTGCTCCGACCTATTTAGACCTTTAGGCCGTCTACATTTATCATCTAGCAAATCTAAATGATAATCCATCTATATGTCCTGACAAACTTCGTTGATTGAATTAATTTCGATCATTCAAGATTTCACCGGAAATTTGTTTATATGATCGAAAATTAGCTATCAGTAACAGACATAAACTTCTTATACTTGCAGACAGATCAAGTTTATTTTCAACAAATTTGTAGGTTCGGAACAGATTCAACAATTTTCTGAAAGGTGGTTTACGATTCGGTTCGCAGAAAAAGTCGGAATTCTGGAATTCCGTCAGCCCAGTTCGAGACTATTGAACCTGACGATTGAACCTGAGAACTTATGGTATACTGCTAGTCGAATGTTTCGTTCCGTAAACACTTTTTAAGATTACTTCATAAATGTGTTGGCTTTTTGGGAATTGCCCCAAGACACAGGCAGTTCTGCTCTTTTCTTTGAATTCATCTTTACAACAAGATGACTAAACAGAACACCTCTTAAACTTGTAGATTTAATTCCAACTTTGTTCCCAGGATTTTGTGCGACATCCGACCAATCAACTCTATCTTCTTTAAGGAATCTCTAAAGTTTCGAGTACCAATCATACGTGAGTTTAAAGTTGCTTTCAAGGCTGTCATGGCAAATGATTTGTATAAATGCGCTCAATAAGAAGGCACTCTGTTCAATTGTGATAGACTCTACCACCTTTCGGCATCGATTCGCGATTTCCAGTTCTAATCTCTTGAATCTAATACATTGAATTAATACATGGAAAGGATACTCAGCCACGCTCAGCCTACTTATTTTCCCATTTATATCGTTGTAATACATATTTTCCCAAGATAAGTTGAATAATGAATAAAAATTTAAATTATGAAAGATATCGCCACCAGCATTATCATATTTTCCGGCCGGTATTTTCAAATTAAGGTCAAGTTTAGAAAAACTCACCATTAGTCCTATGGCTGTAAGCGAAATGTTTAGCTCTTGCGTTTGGGAGCCAAATTTGGCTGCCGTGTTGATGCATAGAGGTAGACAACGCCAGGGCATGACGGTGAGAAAATCGGTGATAACCAGTTGAAGGCATTGGAATGCGGTGCGTATCAAGGGTTCGCCATGATGTTCGTTAACAGCGCCTATGATCTCTATAATGGCTGGCCAGCCAAAGGAGAGTATCTCTCCAGCTGTGTTCAGGATTTGTAAAACACAATCCAATTGACGTTGCCTCACATCTGCATGTAAGACTGTAGAGAGCTCAGAGAGGGGACTCAAAAGCATGGTTTGTAGTTCCTACACAATAGGCAGAAAGAGAAGAGCTTAAGTAAAGATGGGTAACTATTTTAGGTGTCTTCCATCTTACCATATTCTCCTTGAGCGGCTGTTTGTGCTTAAATTGCAGCGCTGACTTAACCAAATAGGTTATGGCCTCCACTCCCCATTCTCGCATGCGTATGTGACGATGCTGACACACCTCCAGCAAATGATTGGTTAAGGGACGCCACAGCACCTCAATGCGGGACATATTCACCAAACCCGTCTCCAACAGCTTGGCCACTGCAAACAGTGAGGGCTCACGATTGGCATAAGCCAGCTCCATGGCCTCATGCGACAGTTTGCACAGAGCATCAATCAAATGATGCAGTGCCACATCATCCAAATACTGACTGGATTCAAAGAGTTGACTCAACATTTGTGAGAGCACCGGGAGATCAGCCATAACAGCAGTTTGTATGCCCACATTTGCTTCCACCGCTGGCTTGGGCATGGCCTGTAAGCTGCCACCCGTTGAGGGTTTCAGGCCTAAAATCCAAACCAAATGTTGCAGCGTTTGCAGCACCATGTGCCAGGAGGTGCCCAAAATGCCGCCATTGTTGTGAGCCAAAAATAGTATGGCACGCATGCATTGTAGATTCTTGTTGGTCAACATGACGGGAGCCTGCATCACGCTGTGGGGCAAGGAGGCAGAGGGCAAAGGAGTGCCCACGGCCACAATTTGAGGACGAAAATCTCCAGCCTCTGCACTGCAGCTGTTGATAAACTGACTACTCAAGTCCTGGCTGCCACTGCGGTTGTGACCTAAGGAGGAGAGGGATTAATTGATGATTATACCCAGCTCCTTCCTGCTTACATCTTAAGTCTCCCTCCGACTGCATGACATTGGCAAATATGGACATGGCATAGTGTGGTGGAAACGAGGCACGACACATGGCCATTATGAAAGCATCTCGGGGCTGCAGCTGCTCCAGCATGCCACACAAAGCCGCATAATTCTGCATGGCCTTTAGTATATTCTCCGTGGTGGCCTCATCTATGGAAGTCTCCACCAGTGGTATAAAGGCGCTCAAGAGACCCGACCAGCTGGAATTGATCAGCTGCAGGCATAAAGGTTTGTGCTCTTCTTCCGTTATGACAGCCATATTATGACTGGGATGCAATTCGGGTGTGCGTTGTATGACCCCACCAATGGAGCGTGTAATATCCAACAGTATGGCATGACCCACCGAAATGCCATAACTATCCGGTATGTTGGGCGCCTCCAGTTTATCCAGCATCTCCAAGCTGTTTGAAAGGGAAATAAATTAATCCGAAATGATTTGAATATTCTTTTAACTTACTAAACAGCCTTGGACACACCCGGTGCAAAGGTGGCCACCAAGGGCAAATAGGCTCCGCGAAACATGAAACCACATTGATTATTTCCCGATAGAGCAGCCAAGGCGCCCGACTGACTCATGACTGAGGCGCCACCGCCACCCACTCCACCATTCTGCTGACCATTCAACATGGCCGACGCATTTATCAGGGAATAACGCACATAGCTACCCATGGCCGCAATCATGTCGTGCACTATATTCGTGGCATGATTCTTCAAGTCATACGACTGACAGAAGAAGGCTATAAGGTTGGAACGTGTGACCAGTTTGTGTATCACCTCCAAGGCCAGGCCACGTTGCCAATTTGGTTTGTCCGGATCCAGAAATTTGATGATCAGCGACAAAAAGATTTCGCACTCGGTGACCTGATGAAGAAAAGTATATTATCAAGATGAGATAAAATGAGACTTAATAGTAATTGTACTTTAATTACTTTTATAATTACTTATAACTGCACTGATTATTGAGTAATTATGTTTAAAATATTGCATCATTCATGTACAGGGTAGTCCATTTAAAAATTGGAATTTAATTTTGCTATAAAAAAAAATAGGGGAAAGTTAACTTCGGCTCGGCCGAAGTTTTGTATACCCTTGCAGCTTCCACTGAAAACAAAAAAGTTTTTCTAACTAAGACTACTTTTTGGACCTTACTTTTCAATGGGATCTATACTATATAGATGTCTGATTTCGACCAAACTTGGTGAAATCATGGAAAAGCGTAATACCCTGTTAATTACGAAATTTGGAGGCGATCCCATTTAAAACAAAAAAGTTTTTCTCACTAGAACTTCTTTTTCGACCGATCATTCATACTGCAGCTATATGCTATAGTGTTCCGATTTTGATAAAACTTTGTAGAAATGTGTTAAAGTATTTAAAATAAGAATATGCCAATAAAAATGGCATTTTCATTAAAAACAAGAAAGTTTTCCTCACTAGAACTAGTTTTTCGACCGATCGTTCCTATGGCAGCTATATGCTATAGTCATCCGATTTCGACCAAACTTAGTGAAATCATGGGAAAGTATAGTAAACTAAGAAATGCGTATTTTGGAGGCGTTTCCATTAAAAACAAAAAAGTTTTTCTCACTAAGACTAGTTTTTCGACCGATCGGTCCTATGGCAGCTATATGCTATTGTCAGCCGATCCGGCCGGTTCCGACAAATGTGCAGCGTATTTGTACCAAAAGACTTCGTGCAAAGTTTGGTGAGGATAGCTTTAAAACTGACGGACGAGATAGCATAGAAACAGACAGACGGACAAGGCTAAATGAACTTTCCTTCAATGCGTTACAAACATCCGCACAATTTTATAATACCCTCTGAAAGGGTATAAAAATCACACCTATTATTTTGTCCATAAGTGTAGTAAGTGAAATGAATTGAAATGGAATTTTCTGATGTTGGAAAATTTGAGCTTATAGTCGGAAAACTCATGGAAAACTCTGCAGCTAAAAACCTTTTTTCATCCGATTGGCTTTAAACTTGGTTTGTAAGGATAGTATAAGAAATAACGATGACGGTAACGATAACGACAGCGATAACGACATCGATATCGATAAAGACAATCCTAACGATAACGATAACTGTAACGATAACGATACTGATAGCGATACTGATAACGATAATGTTATAAATATAAAAAACGTTATCGTTACAGTATCGTTTGTTAGGTGATCGTTACGTTATTTTTATAAAAACCAAGTACAAGCGCGAGCCTGTTCATATAAAGTTTATTTGTTTTGAGCTGGAAACTGTGTTTACATCAGTTTTAGCGCTTTGAAAATATGCTCGAGTTTTTAACAAGTCAAAAGTTTATACGTGTACAAGCTGCCATTCTTGGTGGTTTGGTTTAATTTTAGTTTGTTTTATGTTTAAATCGCACGCATTTTATTTTTTCAGTGTAAAGCAGTAAAACGTCACCTTGCATTTGTGTTTCGCTGCTTCGCACACAAGCAAACGCTTTCATTGTGTGAGTTTGGACACAACTGATTTATAGAATACACATATTCTCTCTCTCTCTCTCTATACATGTCTCCGCTGCGATGCCGGCAGAATTTGGCTTGCCAACCACGCGTGGCTGCCTTTTCAAATTTTGGACATCGCTGATTTAAAGCGATCATTGAAATAGTTACTTCTGCGTAGTGAGAAATTGAGCTGGAAAGCTTTCAACTAACCGCGGGACTGGTTCAAAACTTTTCACTCAAGCACAATAACTTTAGAGGTACAACTATCGAAGTGATTGTCAAAGTAATTACATTTTGTAATATTTACGGAACAATCGTAATTCCAGGTTAAAACTACGATTATAAAAAATCGTAATGGTAATTTAAGTTTGCAGCTATGCCTGCTACTTACCAATATCGTATGATACTTTTGTATAAGTATAGCCACCAGTCGAAGTAGCCTCATGCTGATGGGAAAATATGGTTTCTCTGCGGGCACTGCCGAAGAACCCGCTCCCTGATTGGCTGCCGGTAGCTGTCGATGTTTGACATTCGGGGAGAATAGTTTGATGACCAAAGCACAAACACGCTCCTTTAGCAGTAAACGAAAATCGTTGCTCTCATGAAACACGGCACTGAAATTGGTTAATACCGCCTCCAGCAGTTCCAGCCCAAAGGTGCGTGTCATTTCGGTCATGCCCACTAGCCAATAGGGTTGCTCTGCATTCACCAGCTGTACCAAGTCCTGAAACAGCAAAAAAGCATCCGAGGCAAAGGTTTGTACATCTTGATTAGTGCCATCTGTTTCGGAGCTAGACTGTTGCTGCTGTTGTTGTTGTTGCTGTTGTAGACTGGCCACCGAATCTTTTTCCAAATACACACGCTCAAACACCAGCGACACCAGCTGACGTATGGTGGCACCAGCTGTGTTCACTATGGTGGGATTCTTGGTATAATGCAGGCGAAAGCACAAAACTAAAGCCTTGGCCAAAGTATCACCATGCACCACCGTATTGGTGGTTAGCAGCAGGGTGACTGTTTGCAAAACCTTCACCTCCTCTATGTTGTGCTCCATAAGGGTCCACAAGGCGTTGGTAATATAAAGGGCACCCTTTTGATCCACCACCTGCTGGGTGATCAAGCGTTGCATCATGCCCAGGCAGAACTAGTCAAATGAAAAAATGTCAATAAGTTGAAGAAAAATAAAGTGCAATCCCATGACTCACCTTGATGATTTTCAAATCCTTGGTCTCGCATCCCTGTACCAAGGGATAGAGTATCTGGTTGACGGTGTAATAGACCGAATTCTGTTGGCTGCTGCCAGCAGTGCAAAGCTTGGAAATGGCCTCTTCGCTGGCCTAGGGAAGCAAATGGGGGAAACGGTTACAGTTAATCAATTTCATAATTGCGTAGTGCAAGCAACCACCCAGCCAGCCACCCACCCATCCGCCACCTGGCAGCCCCTTACCTACCTGCTTGACCCTGAGAAACAACTCATCAAAACTCACCTCTTTAATCTGTGGATATTTCTTTTTCGTCTCTAATGAGAGCGTCTTGAAATCCGCCTGCAGCGCCTCCACAAACTTGTGCACATCTTGCCCACCGCCCGCCCCTCCCACAAATGACATTATTTCTGTAGTTCGGCGATTGTTTGTTTAGTTGTTGTTGTTACACCGCACACTTCTCTGCATATGCCTGCTTGCATACCACATTTAAGTACACTAATTAACTAACTTTTGGCTTAGAAAACTAATAAAATGGAATAGATTTAATGCAAAAAGCTTTTGACTTAGTCAGTTGACGTACACAACCAGTGCAGTGCAGTGCCAGTGTTGGTAAGCGTGCAGTGCAGTCCCCGCTGGTAAGTCTTGGTGAGCGTTAAAAATAAACATAGAAACATCGCATACTGGATTTTCTTCAAATTTTTTAAAAATAAATAAATAATTATACCAAATACAAAAAAACAAGTCATAAATAAGAGGGAAAAATGAATTGGAACTAAGCCCGCCAGCGTGAAATTTACTAGGAAACAGCTGTTTGTTCGTGCTGTTTTTATTTTGTATAGTAATTAGCGATGGGCGTGTGAGCAATATTTTTGGTACTCGTGCACCAACACGAACATGGTATTTTTTCACTTGCCGATATTATTAGCAAAATTATTTAAATTAAAAAATTGTTTAAACTATTTGAATAATAATAATATAATTTATTCCGACTTTTACATACGATTTAAGGGGTTACATACAGTTTGGCTTGAAAAAATCTATTTTTCAAACATTTTTCCTGAGAAGACCTTTAAATTTATTAAAGCAAAAATTCTTACACATGTTAAGGCAACTTTCAACTGTATTTCAACATTTTTTATTTGTTTAAATTAAAATTGGCAAAGCTGCCATAGCTGATCTCCAGGAGCTCCACTCAAAAATTGAGTCGTGACGACATGTCGCGACACACCGTGACATGGTCAAATTCACGTCATGGGTGTAGCTCTAGTAGCAAGTAACCTGCATACAAAATGTTAAGAAATACAAGCCGTCATTCGTTTCTGTTTTGATCTCTGATTAATAGTAATTCATCCATTTTTTTTAAAAATAAAACACGATTTTTAGTTTGATTGCTTGATTTTAACAAGTTTTATTGTCTTAAAATAACGTTTGGTTCGATTTGTAAGCTCCAATACTTAATGCCTTCAAGTGTGCTTCACTTCAAAAAGTTTAAGCGACCACTTGAAGGTTGATCCTTTATTATGAGAGCGAAGATGGGCCTGTAGACTGCTCCTATGGGTAAACGTCCTCGAGCAGTGGGAACATTTGAAGGGTTGCTCTCCAGTGTGAATGCGAAGGTGACACTTCAGAGAGCTGTTTTGGGTAAAGGTTTTCGAGCAAGAGGAGCATTTGTATGGTTTCTCGCCAGTATGACGGCGTAGGTGTTTATTGAGATTACTTCTGTCACTAAAGGTTCTCGAGCAGTGTGAACACTCAAAGGGTCGTTCAGCAGTATGAGTGCGTAGATGTAGCTTTAGATAGCAATTATAGTAAAAGGCTTTTGAGCAGTGGGAACATTCGAAGGGTCTCTCACCCTTATGATGGCGTAGGTGTTTCTTTAGACTGTCACTGCGTACATAGGTTTTTGAGCAGAGGGTGCACTTAAAAGGTCGTTCCATAGTACAACTAACACGATGCACCATAGGCTGTTCTTTGTTTTCAGTGTTTTGGCTTGCTTTCCTTTCGCCGTCTTTCCTGTCTTCTAAGAGAAATTCGAAGTCATCTGCTTCGCCCTTGTTGCTTTCACCTTTAAAGTTCTCCTCTCGATTGACTTGCAACGAATTTGAATCCCCGTTACTCGTTCCATGCTGCGCCATTAGCTGAACACTCTTCTCGAAACGCCGCTTGAAATTAAATGCAGTTTGTGCCGCGGCCAAGCATGAAGGGCATATGCTTTCGGGTAGATTTACATCCTGTTTTACCTCCTGTCCAGTCACCTCCTCGATTAGAAGCAACAAGTCTCCCTCCTGTCCAGCGTCCGAGCCGGTGAATATATTTCGCCACTTGTTGTTGTTGTTGCTGCCCACAGCCAAGTTGGTCATGCAAACGCGGCATTGTTCGGGCATTGGTGGTCCTTTTAATATGTAGGCCATTCCATAAGCAAATCTCGCTGCATTACAAATATTAATAGCAAACGGCAATTAATAGCAAGTTGCAACGAAAGAACGAAACCGTTTTAAACCAGCAGGAGACAAGTGTGACCGTATGTGGAAACAGTAAAAATGGTAGATTTGAACTAGTTCCATTTAATCCGAAAGCGAACTACAGGGGGATAATTCAACAAAAATTTTAATCAATTTGTCCCATACTTGCTATTTTTTTATGTAAGCAGTATTCCTGAAAGTGATTTGTGCAAGCAAATCAGCTTTTTTTGTATGGGAAAAAAAAACTAAAGGCATCAGAGCTCTAAATTTAAAAGCTACAGCGAAACTTTGAATTCAAAATGTGAAGCAAAATTGAAACTTTGACAATAAAAATATTTTTTCATCTTATTTAAAAAAATTTTAGTTTTTATTTGTGTAATAAATCTCGAGGCTAACATAAGGCTTACATAGATAGAAAAATAAATGAGTGTGGTCTAATTGACTGGAAATCCTAGACGTGGTGGTCTGTCAAACTCAGTACCTGTTTGGGTAAATATCTAAAAACCATTTGAAATATCATAGCAAATGATTTTTATATCATAGAAGGAAGTATTTCCGACCACATAAAGTATATACATTCTTGATCAGCATGACGAACCGAGTTGATTTAGCCATGTCCGTCGGTCCGTCGGTTTCTATGGGATTTCCTCCGCTAGTTTGAAAGATATCTTCACAAAACTTTCCACGAAGTCTTGTAGTACAAATACGCTACACAAGTACATAGAAATGATCGCTCGAAAAACTAGTTTTAGTGAGAAAAACTTTAATATTTTGAATGGAATCGGCTTCAGACTAAGTTTGGTCGAAACAGGAAGACTGCATAGTACAGCTGCCATAGAAAAGTTTGGTTTGAAAAACAGTCTTAGTAGGAGTGCTTAAAATTTACATTTTGCGACTGCTTCAGATAAAGTAGTCGAGCATGGCATTCAAAAATTAAGGTAGGAAGATTGTCCACTGTTTTAAAGTTTAATCAACAGATTGATCTTAAGTATTCATAATTAGTTAGACTTTTCTCTCACGATTATAATCGTACGATGCCACGATGCCAATTACTACTCGTAATCATGAAAATGATTACGTTACAAAAAAAGTAACTGTAATCCATCCAGGTCTTCGAGAAATTGTTTAATTGATACGGAAGAGAAAAAGTTTCTAATGATATTTAAGATTCAGTATAAAATTTTCAATATATATTTTTAAAATGAGAAGAATATATTTTGTTTTTAAATATAATAATTAAATAAATATGAAATGAAAATTGTATTTTATTTCCTACCTTTAAAATAAAAGAAACTGATTACTTTTACCTCATTTATTCTAGAAGACCTTCATTTAACTCAGATAAATTGATATTTCGTCCACTGTGCCTCGGCGGTAAAATAGCCCAGTTGGCAACGCTACTCTAGAGTTTGACATTTTTATCATAGCCCGCCTATGGTCGCTCTAATTCATTATTATTGCAATAATTTGATCAAAGATAACAAAAAAGAATATGGATGCAGCAATTACGGGCGAAGTGGACAAAACCCAGTTGCCGCCACTCAATCAAAAGCGTATTTTGGCCTTTGTCAATCATTTTCTGATCAGCACCTGCAATTTCCTCAATGAGTTTGCCTTGGGTTGTGAAACAAAATTTGTGCATATGGAGAGGCAATTGCAAAAAACGGAAGCGGCCTTGATTATATTAGAGACGAAACTGGCATCCATACACAGTGAGCAAGAGAGCGAGACTAGCACTACAGAAACGGAAACGGTACAGCAGGCAAAGGCAGCCATTGCCCAAACAGAAGAAGAAACTGTAGAGGTAGAACCAGAGGAACCTTTGAAAGAGGATTTGCCGCCGCCTCCTCCCGCTGGTGTAAGAGTCTGCGAGGATGTGCGTTTCCGCAAATACTTTAAAATGCTGCAAGTGGGTGTGCCGGCGCCGGCTGTAAAGCAGAAAATGAAATCCGAGGGTCTGGAACCGCAGCTACTGGAGTTAGTATGATGAGTTGATTATTTAAGGTGAATTTGCTTATATGGGGAAGTACTCCCACGCTCATCTGCCGGAACAATAATTACTCTCAGAGAGTTCTCTGAGCCGAGAACGAGCGAAAATTAAAGCTCCTCACTACTACAGAGTACGTCACCGTTATAAGTAAATTCATCTTGTCCTTATCGGCTTCTCCCTTTCTAACTGTATACTTTCTCTTGCAGTCAACCTGAACGCTTGCTGGAGGATGGCAGGAGTGACTAGAAGTATGGGGAGGGGAAGAACAGTCCATCCATATGTGATATTTAAAGATTAAACATTTTGCAAAAGTTTTACTTCTACACTTCAATTTGTTTTATTTATAAAACAACTTAAAAAACACTTCAGGGGGGAATTGGCTTAGAACTGAATCATCTGTCCCTTGCGCTTCTTGTCGCCGCCCAACTCGAAGTGCTTGCAACGCTTGAGAGGAGTCTGCTTGCGGTACTTGCACTCAGTGCATTCCATACGCAGCACAATTTTCTTGGTGGTCTTGGCCTATAAAGAGAGCAGATAAAAACACTAATTAGTCAAGAAAATAAGAAAAATAATTTGTAATAAATGTGTGAACAAAGCAGTAAGACCTGGAAGTACCACAACATGTTACTCCCGGTTCAATTCTACCGCCTGTGTTCATATAATTACTTTGGCCACAGTTTGTTCCCACCAAAAAGCCGGATTGCTCTTATAGCCACAGCAATTTAGTTCTACTAAGGGCCCACACTCTCACTCTTCTCTTCCCCCAACTCACCTTCTTTCTGAAGATGGGCTTGGTCTGACCACCGAAACCCTGCTGTTTCCTGTCGTAACGACGACGGCCCTGAGCACCCTTACGCTCCTTGGACTTCTTGTACTGCGTCACCTTGTGCAGCTTGTGCACCTTGCATTTCTTGCAGAAAGTGCGACGTTGTTTTGGTACATTCACCTGAAGAAAGAACACAAATTATTATTATTATTCAGCCGCACAAGTAATTTCCACTTCAAAAATAATGCCTTCAATCCGCACTTTCACACTTAATATTTAGTTCATAAAGTCCATTACTAATTCATTTAATCGTTGCTAGTAGTTTTACTTGAATTCAATCATTATTTAGGCCGATGTTTGCTGATTTTATTTAAGCCAAACGAGAACACCTACCATCTTGACATATAGGAAAGCACAAAAAGAAGGAACGTGAAATTAGTGTGACCGAATACAAGAGTTGGGTAAAATACCAAACATTAGGCAACACTGGTGGGTCAGCTGGAAAATGTAGGCCGTTGCACTGATTCACCATAGAACGGATTTCAAAATACACATTTTTTAAAAGAAAATTATTTATAATATATGAGGTTTAAGGTGTTACATACAGTATGTAACTGGCTCGAAAAAGCCAGTTTTTGAACAGTTTTTCTGAGAAGACCTTTTAATTTACTATATCAAAAATTTGTACACATATTAAGGTGACTTTAAGCTGTATTTTAAGTTTTTTTATTCGTAAAAATTATAATTGAAAAAGGCGCTATAGCTGATTTCCTGGAGCTCCACTCAAAAATGTAGCGTTGCGGCGTACACGATATCATTGGAAATTAAAAAGCCAAACGGATTTCGTTAAACAATTATTAAGTCTGGAAATTAATCGAAGGAATAAGCAAAATAAAATTGTTTGACAAAATGGCAGCTTCTCAATAAATAAAAAAGTCTTTCGCCAAAATTTTGGACTAAAATTGCTTATAAAAAAAAATCATTATCGGTGAGGAAAAGGCTTCAATTAATTTCTTAACAAAACATATTAGAAGCATGTGTTGAACTTTGAGACCAGTTTTGAACACAGTTTTGAGAAAAACGCGTTTAAAGTTTGAACTGCACTGGAAATTTACATGGAGCGATACAAAGGGATTTTGAAACAATTCCGGAAAAATTTTCTGTGTGTGTACATTAAGAAAATAAAATAAAATTAAAACTTAGACATTATATAATCATTGTACTAGAAATTTGATGGATAGGATGTTTCATGGTTTGTTCTAAATTAGTTTATAGATTGTGCAGAACTCTTTTTCCCAAACAGATTTATTCTGCATACTTTATTTTGTTTCATTATGCTTTCTTCTTCTACGAGGGTCGAAACTAAAATTTTCGAGGTGTCGTATAATTTTGGGAAGGAGTGTATTAAAAGTAAGCTAATAAATTCTAATAACTTAACACACGCTTTGAAAGATATTGGTTTGGGAATTATTGAACTTTACATTAAGAAATTGAAGATTTGTACAATATTTTAAACTAACAACGCAGTCATAAAAATACATTAATTAGGCTTCAAACAAGCTATAGTTCTATGAATAAGCCAATTTATTTAAATTTTACTTACTGCTCTACACCCATCCCTAACTTTAAACAAGTTTCCTATTTAGTCAAAATCTAGTATTTTCTTTATATGAGTACTTTTGGTATATTTTCGCTCGGCACTTTTGGTCACACTGAAACAGTAGGCCGAGTATTCTCGGGCATAATCGAGAACGACAAAATCTGAAAACTTTGAAAATGTCGGCCCATAGTGGAGGAACGGATTGGAATTCAATTGTAAAAGCTTTACTATTAAATCGTACAGGCGCTTTAAATAGAAACGAAATAGTCAATTTGCTAAAAGCAATAACCAAATGGTAAGTGCGCAGTTGGACAGACCAAGGCAAAAGCAAGTGCAAAAAAGAAAAAAAGTGACTTGCAAAATTAAATATGGCTGCCCGATGGCAAATGATGAAATTGCATAGTACATTAAAAGTTTAATCTCTTTGTTATAGTGAACATGAATTATTCGAAGAGGAAGGCAATTATTTGCAGTTTTATACGGCATTTGCGGCTCTGGCGGCGGACAAATTGATGCAAATTAAGTCGAGTAAGTAATGATTTTTCACACTCACGCACACACACAGAGACAGGAGGGGAGAGTGCTCTCTTTTCTAACGTTACTTATGTATGCCTTCTTTCTTTTGTTTAGTTTGTCAGCTGCAAATATCCCAGCTGCACGATGCCACGGCCATACTCGTACGTTTCATACTCTTCCGTCTGCCCAAGGTGTCGGTTTATGAGGTGAAATGGTTGTTGGTGGCCCTCAAAATGCTATGCGAGGGCAGGGAGGGTCTGCAATTTGACTACAATGCGGTGGCCAGTGTGTTGAAGAGCTCCAAACATCCCGAATCGACGGGGAATAAAAGCAGTTTGAGCAGCAGCAGTTCTGCGAGTGATAAAGATTCACCCAAATCGGAGATTAAGCGTTCACGCTCGGATCTCTCCATGGTGATATTACAACAGCTGCTTAATCCTCTAGAGCCCGGCAAAATGACCTGGGTGCCCCTCAGCGAGGAGGTCAGCGATTGTACTGTAAGTAAAGCCATTATAATACACTGTTGTACCGTGAAAAAGTATCCTGAGCATCTTAAACCACTTTCGGCTTCTCACACCCATGCTGAATTCGACTTGACAAGTCAGAGCCATTTCTTAGTTTCCGTTTTCCAAATATTGCGGAAAAACTAAGCTTTAATTGCTGAATTTATGAAACCTTTACGATAGTATTATGGTAGCATACTAATTGGTCAGTAGGAGTAGGGCTTCTTAAGATCTTTGCACTTCTTGGGAACCACCACGATTACCGTACACTTCCATGAGGAAGTGTCGAGTCAGCGTTTAATAGCATTAAAAGAAATTGTACTCCCACATCCGGAAGTGCCTTGCCTCTTTTGCAGTCGACATCGTCAACGCCTGGGTCTTTAGCTGCCGGATCTGAAAACACACTTCGTCCAGCGAGATGGGTCTAATGGGAGAGAGTGGGCCAGTATCAGTTAAGAGACCATCCTAAGTGGAGGCAACATACTCCGGCAACGCTAGTCAGAATCGACCCGCCAAGTTGCTAGCCAACTCCTCAACTATCTCCTAAACAGACTGAGCCCAGGATCTATCGCCCCGCTGGATTAGAAATCTCTGTATGGGCTGCCTCTCGACATGTCGAGTGCATTTCCGTTCTTATATATTCCGCCTTTATATCAAATAAGATTTTAATAAGTAGGTCCGCAACTGACTGCGTAATAATATCATACATCTCCGACGCAGCGCTCTCTTGCGCCTCACGAGGTCAGAAACCTCAGGTTTTAAAAGTGCCTGAGGGTGACCTCTGAGTCTGCAAGCGGGTTTACCAAGCATCTTGCACTCTTCCTCCCCAGAGTGGGTGATGTGCATTACAATCCCTAGCAACCAGGAACTTGGCTCCAAACTCTTCGAAGAGACCAGAGAAGTCATCAGCTGTCCACTGTAGAGTTGGTGGCTAGTAGATAGCCGCAAAGACTAATCCGTCAAGATCGCTGGCCACCTTAACGGCGACGCATATGACAGAAGCCCTCATAATTAAGCTATGTAGGTGGTATGAGAGATGAGATTTGATAAGTACTGCTGCACCACCTCGCATGCAGATTGCCTTTGGGGTTGTGTAATATCAGTTGTAGCTGGCCAGGCACAGACAACCCACCCACCCGCACACACACACAAAAGCAAACTCAAAAACATACACAAAAACAAAGACAAAATCAAACAACAAAGGCAAGAATGTACACAAAACAAAGACAAAAACAAAGTCAATAACAAAGACAAAAACAAGGACAAAATCAAAGACAAAAGAAAACACAATAACAAACACAAAAACAAAGACAACAACAAAGACAAACTCAAAAACAAACACAAAAGCAACATACAAAAACAAACACAAAAACAAATGGCAAAGACAATAACAAAGACAAAATCAAAGACAAAAAAAAAACTGAATACTGAGTAAAACTTATCATCGAGTACTCAGACCCGAATATTAAGAATCGAGTACTAAGTACCGAATACTTAGTCTCTAATACTTATGCTGGGTTTATACTGCGTCACAGAGTGTCACATTTCAGTGTCACAATGTCACAGCTCCATACGAATTTGACATTGTGACACTAAAATGTGACACTCTGTGACGCAGTATAAACCCAGCATTAGTATTAAATACTTAAAATCTAGAACGGAGTATCGAGTACTTGGTATCGAATAATAAATATAGAGTACTTAGTATCGCGTTTTTAGTAACGAATACTTCGAATCGAGTACTGAGTATCGAAAACTTGGTATCGAATAATAAATATAGAGTACTTATTCGAATCGAATACTTAGAATCGAGTACTGTGTATCGAAAACTTGGTATAGATTACTTAATACTGTGTATCAAACACTGAGTATCTACTTAATATGGAGAACTTAGTATCATGCCGCATGTCTTCCAACTCCCTGCTGTTACATAATGAGCATATCCCACCGTTAACTAGTCTTCTTGGGCAGCTAATCAGCCATAGCAGATCTCCTCTTGCCTTCTTTATAAATGTTATTTCACTTTGTCGGAACAGCTCGTTAGTCCTACCTCATAGTTCAAATCCTTGAATATTCTCACTGCGCTATCTGAGGCCTTGAGTATGTGTTGTCTTCGACTCTTTTCCTTTATAACAGGGACAAGCTGAAAGTTGCCTTCGATCCACCCTGCAAGCGATAGGTTGCTCCCCAGCGTCACTCCATTTTGCTATTCCGAAGTAGGACGTTGCCAAGTGCTATGATAACTGAAAAATTCGTGAGTTCGTACTTTGAAGTTGATCAAATAGATTTAAATAAATAAGAAAAGATTTTGGAAATATAAGAAAATTCAGCTTTCAATTTGATCACAGTGTGTATACTATCGTATGCGATGCCCAGCCGTATGCTCTTTGGGTGCGTTTTGTTTTTGTAATTGCACCGAAGATAGGAAATTAATGATCGTATACATGCAGGGCGCGAGGCATACATGTGCGTCGCGCTGAACAAAAACCGGTTTTTTTCTCTTATTTGTTTGCCGATTGCGCGTGCAAGCAAACTGACCAAAAACGATGTATTGGTGCTTTTCTTTGTGAGTATTGGTGAGTGCTATTTTTGGGCATGTCTGAACTAAAGCATAGTGTGGGCTACAAAAAATTCTAAAACGTTAGAAAGTGGGAAATTTGGTTTTTTCTACAATATCTGGAAACCGGAAACTAAGATTCGTTATGGGAAGACAAGCAGAAATTAGTTAAAGTGGCTCAAGATACACGAGATGCAAAAGGTCTCAATTTGTAGCACTGTATAATTTCCCAAAATTAATACATTTTTATTTCCCTACAGGAACAACTTTTAAATGCCAATGTGGAGTACTTCCAGTCACAAAATGGCGTGGATGTCCTATTGGAAGTGTGTGTAAATTTGCCCATACTAAATCGCTATCGTGCCAAATATTTGGAAACCATAAATGGAGGCAAAACCCTATACCTGCCGCTGACACAAGCGGAGGCCACCACCGTTAAGGCTGCCCTGACGCATATGCTTACCGATCTCTCCATACTGAGTCAATCACAGGCTCTCATACTATTACAACCCTTGACACCCAGTCGCATTGAAAAGTTGTCCATGTGCGGCATAGCTGCTCTCTACAATGCGGTACTCACCTCCATAGCAGCCAGTGTTCTAAGCATGTCTGGCCAGTCGAGTAGCAGCAGCAGTGCAGGCTCACAGAAGCAGGCATCTGGTGCAGCCGCCTCCAGCAGTCAAACCGTAGCCACCACCAGCTCTAATCAGTCTAAAGATCATGATGAATTTGAAGAGCAAGCCTGTAATATTGTTAACAAGGCTCTGGAGATCTATGCCAGTGTGGGCGAAATGTTCAAGAACTCGGCTCGCATACATGTGTATCAGAATCATTTGTGCTATGGCAGTTGGCTGTTGATCAGTGGCATACAAGGAGCCATGGGTGCCTCTGGCAGCAGCAGCAGCAGTGGGAGCAGCGGCAAGCAGGAGCCTGCCTCGCTTAGCACTACACCCATAGCCCGTGTTAATCTATTCAAAGTGCAGCAAGGATTTGGTGAACTAAATGCCGCCATAGCCAATCACAGCATTAAGCTTTTGTCTGTCTTAATAGACGATCTAAAAATTGAAGAGGCCTCCTGTGACCCCCTCAACGAGCAGCTGCCCGAACCTGCCCAGTTTGACATACTACAGAACTACAGTTCTTTGCAGCGCATCATACGTGTCCTGAACACCGCCACCTTGCATCAGCTGTTCACTTTCCTGGCCACTGTGGCCTATCGGAAGGCCTGCTCGCTGAAGCGTGCCTCTTCCACCAAAGATCGCACTGAATGTGAACCCATCAGCTATTCCGACTCCACCACTTATTTCAATGATTCCTTAAGCTGCTCTGACAATTCCGAAGAGGATGACAGTGAAAGCTATCTAGGACATTGGTTCAAGGAGACTCTCTCGCCCGAAACGCATGATGATAATGCCAATAGCTCCAACCAAGAACGCGTGGGGGAGCAAAAAACCGCCTTGGTACCCAAACTGGATGAACCACATGAATATCTAGACCTGGCCGCAGATATATTCTGTTTTCTGGATCAATTTCTGGCCAATCGACATGCCTATATGCAACGTTATGTGCGTGCGGGTGTCAGTGATCAGCAAATGTTATTAATGGCCAATATAATCAAGGACTTTGATCGCGATGTCATGCGCAGCAGCGCTGAGCAGCAGCAGTTGGAACTGCCCGCCAAATGGCAGTCCTCCATGATACGTTTCAGTGGAGCAGCTGGTCGTTATATACACAATCTAATTTCCACCTCTTTGCTGTCCGAACAGCTGCAGTCTAATCTTTTACAACATTTGGCCATTTCACCTTGGTCCACTGACACAAATACTTGGCCCCTGCAGGTTTATCCCAGCACTTTGTCAGTCTTAGTGCAAATTCTCTTACTAAAACCCACCCAAGAGAAGGAAGCCGCCTGTTTGTCCGTATGGCATCGTCTAATTAACACTCTGGTGGAAGGTGTGTGCTCGGCCAGTGGTGATTCCAGTGACTATGAAGACTTGAACATAGAACATGCACAGCTCTTGCTGTTTCTATTTCACTCTTTGAATCTTATGCAAAAGAAGTCCATACTCTTGCTCACCGCTGGTGGTGTTATACGCTGCGCGGAGGTGTGCCGTGGCATCAGCTCGGAGCGTCCTGTAAAACAAAGCCAAATGATGCTATTGTCACGTCTGTTGCTGTTTCTGGAGTATCTGATGAAGCATTTGTATAATGCACCGCCCGAGCTGTTGGATCAAGTGCGCTGGAATCTGTTTAGTGTGAGCAGCATGCCGGAGTCGCAGAAAATACAGGATTTACTTAATAGTCGCACCAAATTGACCTCGTATTGCCGTCAGGATATTGAGGAGAAGTATCGGAAGAGCAATTCTGGGGAACTGGGTTCAAGTAAGTAGCATTTTGTATTTATTTATTCGCCAACTGAAGAGTATTGTTTACCCGGGTGGCCGGGTGGCTCAGCGGCTAGTGTGCGCGACCGCTGTGCAAGAGGTCGTGGGTTCGATCTGTTGATAATTGCGTTATTCTTCTACATCAGTGTTTTGGGTCCTTTTGCTCTAATTTTCTTTTGCTTTCAAAATTATATAAGCCTTCCTTGCTTGTTTTTGTTTTCAGATATACGCCCCACCTTTTATTCACTGGTCATTGGCGATCCGGATAAACCTTTTTGGGCACACGAGTTCAAGCTAGATGGTTTGGCCTGGAATTTTATACTCTGCACACCGGATAAACTGAAGTATCCATTGCTGGTGGACGCTTTAACAGATATTTTGGCCATAGCGGATATGTCCGCATGGGCGCAGAACAAGGATAACAATTTGTGTGCAATGCAATATTGCTTTAGCATTGCCTGGAAGTTGCTGTTGGGTCTGCCCCCGTCCACTTCGCATGTGGAATCGCTAAAGACTGAGAAAATACCCAATTTGCATTCGCTGATCTGGAGCATACGCTGTCCCTTGGCCAGTTCGCATTATTTGGTGGTCAATAGTCTGATCAAACAGGGCATGTATACGCAATATGCGGAATCGCTGTGGAGTCAGGTGGGCGATAAGGCGGCCGATATGAGGTATAGTCTGAAGCAGACCATAATGGGTGTGGAGGCGTTTAATAAGCAGATGAATCAGAAGGGTGAGTTAACTAAATTAAATGTGTTTCATTACTTAATGCTCTTTTTTTTTGTAATAGCCAATCCACGTCTCTCGGATTTGATACTGTTCGATGCTTTGGTGGCTCACATGCAGGCGGTGGCCTGGGCGGATAAGGAAGGCTTTAAAATGCCCCGCAAAGAACAGGATGATAGCTCTACAGCAGAGTCCTCCACCACCACCACAACCACCACCATTTCTACCACTCAAGAAAGTGAAGTCTATTCCTCCAGTGAATCTTTGGATCAACAAAAGTCCACACTACAACAGGAAGATGTTGGAAGTATTACCTCATTGGAACTGCTGGAACGCACTCAAATGGTTAATGAATTAATGCTTAAGCTAATGGACAGCTATCGTCTGATATCGGATATTGTGAGAGGACAAATGCTTAAGCAATTGTCTAGCAATACACCAGAGGCGGCTCTCAATCTTATTGTGCCCATTGTAAGCGATAAACCTGCCATTATGTTGGAACTGCATGCGGCTTTTCTCAAACTGTTGCCCAATGAGGATAAGCAATTGATAGCTAATGAGTGGCCCAAATGTCTGATGGTTAATGATTCAGCCTTTGATGGCAAACAGCATCCGGTGGAACCGTATACACTTAATGTGATAGATGCACATATATCGGAATTAACGCGCGGCAGCAGTTACTCTACGTTGCATACACTTAAGCATTGCTTGAAGTCCATACTGCATCTGCTGGAGCTGCTATTGCCGTATTGCGCGAATAACAACGAAGTGGAGGGTCAATTGAAGCCTTTATTGATAGCCTCCATGCTGGATATGCGCACGGATTATTTGCAGGGACAAAGCGAGCAATGTTTAAGGGAGATCCTGAGTGGTTTGACCTTGGAGGCACAGAAATTAATGCTGTATGAGCACATGATTGGATATTGCTATCGCATGTTGATTGATTTCGCACAAGAACTGCGTCAGCCGGGAGTGGGTGATCAGGAGAGGGCCTTGTTTAATGAATCCATGTTGTTTGCTGTGCTAAAAACTTTGATTAAGATGCTGGAGAAACCAACGGCGGTGCAGGCCATGCGACAGTTCTTTAAGGATCAGCATATGGGTAGTTTGACCAGCCTGTTGTTAAGCTTTACGGGTACTACGCTGCCGCTAAGTTATGCAAGGAAAATGCTGCAATTTGTGGAACGTTTGTTTCAGCAATCTACGCAGCCAGATTCGCAGTTTGTGCAGGAAGATTTGGTGGAGTGTTTTAGTGAATTGGCACAGGTGGAGGTGGCCAGGCTTAAGCTGTGGCTGGCACATATTATCTATGGACCACATGTCAGTGCGGATGTAAGCAGCTCAGAGGGAGCAACTTGTAAGCAACTACTGACCAGCAGTTCAAGCAGCAATGCTCAAACTCCTACGAATATGGCCACGGTTTCCGCCATGCCTAGTATTTCGGATCAATTGGATGCCATGGACATAGACTATGATTGTGGCCAAGCTGCGGCAGCGGCCAACAACAATACCACTTCGCAGATCTTAAGCTTGTGGCAGGCCAATCAAGCACCTAATAATAACTCGGAGGAGTCCTCGCAAGCCTGCGATGCCAGCCAGGGAGGCGAAAGGAATGGTGCTTTGTTGCTGAGCTTCATCAAGTCTTTGGTCAAGGTGGAGTCGAAAGCCTCGCAGTTGGCTCCTCCCTTGTTTCAGGCTTTGCTGCAGCTGGGTCAAACTTTGATTACTCCCCCACAAGATGGTGGCGATTTTGCAGATGTCTTGCAAATAATGATTACACTGGCGGATGCTTCACCCGCACGAGGACATGTGGCCTTGTTTAATACCACCTTGCTGTGGCTGGAGCTGGCCAAACTGCAGTTACCCGAGAAGCATTTGAAACATGCTGAAAATGTAAGCGCCTTGCTGAGCTATCTGAGTGAACTACTGCAGAGCATAGGCTATCGTGGCAGTCGTCAACATGTGCCACCTTGGGATGATGAGTTGCAGACAGATATGGATGATTTGTATGATGAAATGGCAGAGGAGGAACAGGATTCCTTAGTCGACGACTCCGATGAGGATACTTTAAACCACAAACTGTGCACATTTTCGCAAACCCAAAAGGAGTTTATGAATCAACACTGGTATCACTGTCACACCTGCAACATGATCAATACGGTGGGTGTGTGCTCGGTCTGTGCACGTGTGTGCCACAAGGGGCACGATGTGAGCTATGCCAAGTATGGTAACTTCTTTTGTGACTGTGGAGCCAAAGAGGATGGCTCTTGTCAGGCCTTGAGTCGTCGTTTGGCTCAGAATTCCCTTGAATCCAGAGAGGCTAGTCTATTTGTAGTCAAAAAGCGCAGCCTGCCTGCCACTCCTGCCTCTTTACAACGCAAGGATTCTTTGATAAATGAACGTATTTCCCTTTTAAGCAAACTTTTGGAACCACATCGTGAGGCCCTACAGCAACAGGATCAATGGCAAATGGTAGTACGCTGCATACTCGAATACTTTGAAGTTCTACTGCCCTCCATCAGAGAGAATTGCACTTTATACTCCATTGTAGGCTGTCACAAGCGTGCCACGGCCGCCCTGGAGCGTCTACACCAGCTAGAGCAAAGTTTCCAGCTCACCGACCAACTAATGTTTGCCACTTTGGGCTCCCAGGAGGGAGCCTTTGAGAATGTGCGCATGAATTATTCAGGAGATCAGGGACAAACCATTAAACATCTAATATCTTCGGGTGTGGTGCGTCGTGTGGCCTTTTGTTGTCTCTCCTCGCCGCATGGACGTCGTCAACAGTTGGCCGTGTCACATGAGAAGGGCAAGGTCACCATTCTACAACTGTCTGCTTTGCTCAAGCAAGCAGATGCCTCCAAAAGGAAGTTGACTTTAACCCAACTCAGCTCAGCGCCCATAGCCTGTACCGTGCTCTCCCTAGCAGCCAATCCCTGCAATGAGGACTGCCTCGCCGTTTGCGGTTTAAAAGAATGTCACGTCCTAACTTTCTCCAGCAGCGGTAGCACCAATGAACACCTGGTCGTAAGTCCACAACTGGAAAACGGCAACTACATCAAAAAAGCCATCTGGTTGCCTGGCTCACAGACCCTACTAGCCTTGATCACCTCAGACTATGTCAAAATCTATGATTTGGCTGTAGATTCCTACAGTCCCAAGTACTACTATGTGGTGGCTGTGGGTATCATACGTGACTGCACCTTTATGTACCAGGATGGTGTCTATTACATGCTCAGCTTTGCCAGCTCTGGCTATATCTACACTCAACAATTGGATCAACAGAGTTTGGCTGTGCATGGCGACTTTTATGTGACCAATACCCTGGAGCTAAGTCATCAGCATATCAAAGATGTGAATGGTCAAGTGGGTGGCGGTGGTGTTTCGATATACTACTCGCATGCTTTGCAGTTGCTCTTCTATAGCTACTCCTCGGGCCGTAGTTTTGTATCCCCTTTGACAAATGTCAATGATGGAGTCAAGGGTATCTACCATTTGGATACCAATTCGGTCAGCAAATCCGCCTCCAAGGGTCCTCTACAGCCTCTAGTGCAGTGGACTGAGGTGGCAGGACATCCTGGTTTGATTTATGCCAGTTTGCAGACCTCTAACAATCCCATCATACTCATGCTGACACCCGAACGCATTTATATGCAGGAGATCAAGGCCCAATCGGCCAAGAGTCGCATCATGGATGTGGTGGGCATACGTCATGCTGTGGCGGGCACTGAAAAGACCACTTTATTGCTGCTCTGTGAGGATGGCAGCTTGAGAATCTTTTCTGCACAACCGGAGCATACCAGTTTTTGGCTGTCTCCCCAGGTATGTAACCTTTTTAGCAGTAAGCAAACCATTAAAAGCTTCCTCAGTGTTGAAGCGGACGGGGTTCCTTAGCTCTTTCGTGTGTGGTGGGTTTCTGTGTCCATATTACATAAGTATATAAATTCTTTCATCAATTCCAAATTCCCCAATTGACTGATATGTACCAATGGTACCAAAACAGTTGTTGCTTTCATTATCAACGGCTCATTATGGTAGGCGAGGTCTCAAAGTGTTGGTCGACACTCGCATTCTTTACCCTATCCAACCTTGATCATCGAAAGCAGCTGTTGTCGCCTACCCTA
Source organism: Lordiphosa collinella (assembly GCA_018904265.1). Classification (NCBI taxonomy): domain Eukaryota; kingdom Metazoa; phylum Arthropoda; class Insecta; order Diptera; family Drosophilidae; genus Lordiphosa; species Lordiphosa collinella. The sequence continues at coordinate 17,836 of JAEIFV010000603.1, read as the reverse complement.
TTAGGTCCCCATGTCACCAAGGAATGAAAAAATTTAGAATTTTATGTTCATTTCCAATATTAACAGAAGGTTTTCAGAGATGTAACTGCTCGGGAATTAAGACTGTTTCGGTGTAATCAGGATTATTTAGAGAACCGTTGAATCAATGGTAAAGATCGGAGGAACGATAGTCAAGCTATGAGCAAATGAAAGTTTGATGCCGTCAGCTGCTACTGTGCATACACTTTTGTTACTATAGAGGATATTATAGTGGGGATTGACCGACTTTCTAACTTGTTTTAGAATTCAACTAACCTGAGGCAACCATTACAGGTACAACCCTTTGGCAATCAGCTGTACTCGGCCAGTTTGTTGGCCAAACAAACCATTACCGGAAGCAGCGCCACCAAAGGCAAGAAACCTCGCAAGTCCAGCCCACAGCAGAAGCAACTTTCGGCCTCTGGACAACCTATTTTTCCCATTGATTTCTTTGAGCATTGCAATATGCTGGCGGATGTGGAGTTTGGTGGCAATGATTTGCTACAAATCTACAACAAACAGAAGCTCAAGACGCGCCTCTTCTCCACAGGCATGTTTGTGGCCAGCACCAAGGTTAATGGTTTCACTTTGGAGGTCATAAACAATGATCCCAATGTGGTGATGGTGGGCATACGTGTTCTACTGGGCACTCAAGATGTACAACGTGCTCCCCAATCGGTGAGCATTCTGGGAAGGACAGTAACCACTCAGGTGAGACGTGCCCGCTGGTTTGACATACCCTTGACACGTGACGAGATGCTGCAGTCGGATAAGCTATTGAAAGTGGTGTTTGCCAAATCTTTGGATCCGGAACATGTCACTTTGTTGGACTGCATAGAAGTATATGGCCAGTCCAAAGAGCTGGTAGGCTGGCCCGATGACTCGGAAGAGGTAAATGCACCTGTGGCCAATGTAACCAATGCAGCTGCCGCTTCTTTGCCCGCCACTTCAGCCAACTTTGGTGAGGGTTTCAATTGTATTACCCAACTGGATCGCATGGTTACCCATCTGCTGGAGGTAATGGACTGTGCCTTGCACCTGCTGGGCGGCAGTGGAGTGGCTAATCCTTTGCGTCAGAGGGCCATCAAGACAGCCAGTGCCTTGCTGCTGTTACCCACCCCAAATCCGGTGCAAACCCAGGCGCGTTATGTCTTGGCCACTCTCTATGGCAGTCGTGTGGCCTATCACAGCTATAAGGATGGTGTTTTACTACATTTCGTGCATGGCGAACTGCAGGCCCTGCAACCCAAACTGAGTCAAGTGGATACCCTGCAGGAGATTGATCCCGAGTCATTCTATCGCTTGATCTTGCTAGTGCGTGGCATAGCCAATGCACGTCCTCAGTCGCTGGCGAAGATCTGTCAGGAGAGCAACTATGACATTGTACCCGCTCTGTTGAATATTGTACTGGAGTTGCATAAGATAACACCCGGTCTGGATGAGCCTACAAACATTGTAAGACGCGGTCTGTGCCAGGCGGAGACCATAGTTCACTGTCTCGTGGAAATTATGTATGGTTTTGCCCTGGCCGATGCGGGACAAGTGGGTAGGATGACAAAATACTTCATAGATTTGCTGAAACATGATGCCAGTGTCATAAGTCACAGTGCCAAGGAGGCCTTGATCTTACTACTAAGTCCCAGGCTTAAACGCCGCAAGGTGGCCATAGTAACACCTCCCGCCTGTTCCACACCCACACCCTCCACTTCAGCCATGCAAGCCCTGCAGGCGGTGGCTGTTTCCGCCGCCAGTGACATCATTGAGGAGGCAGCTGCTGCCGCCGTAGATGCAGCAGCTGCTGCACCAGATCATAACCATCCAGCCGAAGCTGAGGGCGGCGGCGGCGGCGTGGTGGGTCAACAACAGTTGCTTAATTTGGAGGCCTTCATGGGTGGCGGTTTTCCACGTCTGTTGGGTCTACCCGAGGATGCCGACGATGAGGCCATCATGGATATAGCCATTGCGTTGAGTCTGCAGCAACATGGTGGCGATGGCAGTGCTTTGCAGTCACTGCAGCAGGGATTGGCCAATCTGCAGGGCATACGCCAGGCGGCGGCAGTGGCTGCAGCCGTCAATGCGGCTGTAAGCGTATCCGCCGGCGGCTCTGACGATGATGAGGGATCCAATGTGGCCACCGATGGTTCTACTTTGCGCACCTCACCCGCCGAACCGGTGGGCAGTGGTGGTTCCGAAAGTGGTGGCAGTGGTGTGGAAAGTATTGGTGGTACATCCGCACGTAGCAGCAATTTTGGTGATCATGCGAATGCCTCACCGCCACGCCAAAGCTCAGCCAAGGATGAGCAGGATCAGCCGGGCACCAGCGGTGCTGGTGGTGTTGGTGGTGCAGGCAGCAGCTCGGGAGGAGTGGCTGGTGTGCTAAGTGCCATGAGTAGCAGCGAGGACAATGAGATCAATGAAGATGAAAAGCTAAGCAAGCTGCATGAGCTAAGGTAAGTAAGAGAACATTTAGAATTAAAATTTTGACATAGAATATTCCTTACAAGGGAGAGTTTATAGAGAAGAGCTGGTAATAATTGTTGCAAGGTTCATGTTAAAAGGGTTCATGATGAGCTAAGTTCGTGAGGCAAGGATGTAAATAAATCGGCACATAATTCTTCGTAAGGCTAAGCAGATCCCTTGAGTTCACCTGTCAGTAGCTAATGAACGAAACCACACTAAGACGGGACTTACACGGTGATGAATCCTTATGAAGTCTTAGGTAGATTCAAAGAGCGTAGTCTATGCTCGTGTGGTGATAGTTGCCTATTGGAATCGCATTTTAAGCCATGGACGGCGAAAATTGAAAACTGTTTTTATACAAATTCGAGTTGGTCCCGATATTTTTGGTAGTGTAGAGACCAGACCCATGATCCATAATCAAGAATAAGGCGTAGTAGAGAAACATAATATTGTTTTTGAAACCTATTTAGTTAAACGGAAGTCAAAAGCAGTGTTGTGAGAAAGGTGTCGTCAGGGCGGCCACGATTCGAAGTCGGGCGCGAAGAAAAAAAAAGGTTTAATAGTTAGTAATTGAACTAAACTTTGTGATTTTTTTGACAAAATCGGCCATTCAAAAAAAAATTTCAATTTCGTTTTTTTTTTTGTAAAAAAAAATAGTAAAAAATTTTTAAAATTATGGTCGAGGTTAGCCGAGAATAATTGTCGATTCCATTTGTTCATGAAAATCGTTCAGTTGACTGAGATATGGGAGTTGAAAACTGTCGGATAATAATGGAAATAAAAATTAAATATTTTAAGAGTGAATTCGAAATTTTTATCAAAATCGTGGTAAACGGAAAAACAGAAAATTTAAAAAAGTTGAAGAGAAGTAGTTGCGTTGTGGGAAGTACATTGGGTCAGGTTTTAAACTTTGAGTTTCGAAAATTTTTGCGAAAGTAATCAATCTAATCCCTTGTATTCTACAAAACGCTTTCGACCTAAAATCGACCTAATCGGGTGGAAAGCATTAACCTCAAAACGACCCAATCGTGTGGAAATTGGGTCGTTTTTGATTCGAAAGTGAATTGTAGAACGCATGGGAGGGAATATTCAAGATAAAATTTAAGTTCTTGTTTTGTGAATCATTTAATAAGCTTTGGAGTCGAGAATCTTTAAAAACAGAGACTAATATGGGTGGAGATTCCACAAGTTGTTCTCAACGTTTTTATAGATGATTTATTCAGCTTTCCTGCCGATTATAAGAGTCAGTCGCCCAAAACATATCAGATAACCGAAGAAGTCGCTAGACCGTAGGTGAAATTTTTGAATTTCTATAATTTTTGTTGAACCGAACTGAACTTTAAGGTTCGGAACTGGCTCAGGTGCAGCTTTTATTTTAAAAAAAGGTTCGGTTCAAGGCTCGGTTCACAGCAAAATAAAATTCGGAATTCCGGGTTCGAACCGAATCGGTTCAAAACCGGTTTGCAGCCCTGATTTCGACCTCTAAAAGACTTTGCATTAATAAAATTTTTTGATTTTTCTAGGATTGCGGTTTTGGAGAGTATTATACAACATTTGGACACATTTGATCTGTGTAATGGACTACAAGCCTTGCCGCTAATACAGGTTATTCTCATGCTTACCACGGATCTCAATGGCAATAACGAAAGGGATCAGCAAGTGCTGCAAGAGCTAATGTCAGCTTTAGTGGACTATGTGGAGATAGGCAAGCGCGGAGCAGCCACCAGGGTATGTATATAAGTCAATATAAGTGGAAATCTCCCAGATATAACCTACAGTTTTCGCTCCTTAGATGGAAACCAAGTGTCCCGGCAATGAGGTGCGTTTGGCCATACTTTCCCTCTTTGGCGTCATGATGGGCAAAACTAAATCCAAGCAAACAGGCACCACATCTCCGCCACATCAGTTCAAGGACAACAGCTCCTTTGTGGCCAGTACGACGGCAAATGTTTTGAGTAAAAGTGGAGCCTTTGTGTATGCCTTGGAGGCACTCAACACGCTACTAGTACACTGGAAGAATGTTTTGGGTGATCCCTATGCTGCAGGCGGTAGCGGTGCAGCTGCACTACAGCCGGCCCAAGCCTCAAGTGGCTCAGCGGGTGGAGTTCAATTGCTTAAACCCATCAAGCATGGACCCAAACCAGACATATCCATACTGATACCACACAATTATCTCAAAAACTATCCGGATATCTTTGAATCGTATGATGCTTTGCTAACCGAGATTATTGTACGCCTGCCCTATCAAATATTGCGCCTATGCAGTGCCCATCCGGATACCTATGACAGTGGCTTCTGTGAGGCGATGACCTTCACACTGTGCGAGTATATGATGCTGAATTTGAATACGCTACTGCGTCGTCAGGTGCGCAAGCTGTTGATGTACATTTGCGGCAGCAAGGAAAAGTTTAGAATGTATCGCGATGGTCACTCACTGGATGCACACTTTAGGGTGGTCAAGCGAGTGTGCAATATTGTAAGCAGCAAGACGGGTGCACCCTACAATGCCAATCCTCCTTTACTCACCTACGATGCTTTGGTAGAGCTTACTGAACATTTGCGCACTTGCCAGGAAATCAGCCAAATGAGAACAGGCAACTGGCAGAAATTCTGTGTGGTGCATGAGGATGCTTTGGCCATGCTAATGGAAATTGCCTGCTATCAACTGGATGATGGTGTCTCACCTATAATCATACAACTGCTTCAAGCTGCCGTGTGTAATATGCATGCAGCCACCGCCGCCAAACAGCAGCAGCAGCAGCCCCCGCCAGTGTCTTCCTCCTCCGCGGCCACCACCAGCAGCAGCAGCAAATTGCGTAGTGAGCGTGAGAAATCCGAGGATACGGATGCCTATTACTCCAAATTTGATCCCGCACAGTGTGGCACCTTTGTGCATCAAATCTTTCGCTATGCCTGTGATGCTCTGATCATACGCTTTGTGCGCATCTTTTTGCTGGAGAACAACATCAGCCAATTGCGTTGGCAGGCTCACTCCTTTATGACTGGACTCTTTGAGCATGCGAATGAGCGACAGCGCGAGAAGTTGTTGAACATCTTTTGGAATCTATGGCCACTGGTGCCCACCTATGGACGTAGAACTGCACAATTTGTGGATTTGTTGGGATATCTCACCTTGAGTACGCGCAGCATATACGAACGTTTGCCAGAGTTTATTACCCGCGCAGTGGATGTGCTACGTCAGCAAAATGAGTTGCTTTGCAAGCATCCCAATGCACCCATCTATACCACTTTGGAGTCCATCCTCCAGGTGAATGGCTACTACCTCGAATCAGAGCCCTGTTTGGTGTGCAACAATCCGGAAGTGCCCATGGCCAACATAAAACTGCCCTCGGTTAAATCCGACTCCAAGTACACCACCACCACCATGATCTACAAGCTGGTACAATGTCACACCATCTCCAAGCTCATCGTACGCATTGCCGATCTCAAGCGCACCAAAATGGTGAGAACCATCAATGTCTACTACAACAATCGCAGTGTACAGGCCGTGGTCGAGCTCAAGAATCGTCCTGCCCTCTGGCACAAGGCACGCTCTGTGTCCCTGCAGTCGGGACAAACTGAACTGAAGATTGACTTCCCTCTACCCATTACCGCCTGCAATTTAATGATTGAATTTGCTGACTTCTTTGAGACAGTCAGTGGCTCGAGCGAGAATTTACAGTGTCCGCGCTGCAGTGCCGCCGTGCCCGCCTATCCAGGCGTTTGCGGCAATTGTGGTGAGAATGTGTTCCAGTGTCACAAATGTCGTGCTATCAACTATGATGAGAAGGATCCATTCTTGTGTCACTCGTGCGGTTTCTGCAAATATGCCAAGTTTGACTTTAGCATGTATGCACGCGTCTGCTGTGCGGTGGATCCCATTGAATCGGCCGAGGATCGTGCCAAGACGGTGCTATTGATACATACCTCCTTGGAGCGTGCGGATCGCATCTATCGCCAGCTGTTGACCAACAAACAAATGCTCGAGTTGCTCATTCAAAAGGTGGCCGAACATCGTAGCAGCGATCGTCTGGTGGATGATAATATGGCCAGTGTGCATAGCACATCGCAGGTGAATAAGATCATACAACTGCTGGCCCAGAAGTATTGTGTGGAGTCGCGCACCAGCTTCGAGGAGCTAAGCAAAATTGTGCAGAAGGTGAAGGCGTGTCGCAGGTGAGAGTCAAGGTGGTAACACTTAAGTGTTTTCGGTAAAGATTGTTCATTTTACTAATCATGTTCAGTTGCTCAGTTGGAACTATTTGTTCAATTGTTCACAAGCCGTTTAAGTTGAAATGAAAGACTTAAATACTGAATTAAAACTTTAATCACGTTCGGTCCGGGGGTTTGAGCCCGTTGAAAAGTATAAGGTTATGTTCTCAGCTCGCACAACTCTATGGCGATGCTCCTAGTATTCCTTTCTGGCACACTGCTTAAGGCTTATTTAGAAAACCTACATGTTACGTATGAAAAGTATACCTAATCTGTACTGATTTTAAGCTACAATTTTCGTTTAGAATTTCCACAGGTAGGTTTTGAAAATCTGAACTTTAATGTAGAAGCATTCGTGTGGTATTCAGATTGCTAAAAGAAAAATGTAGAAATAGTTTGGAAATAAGCTGATTTTCTTAAGTCGTGTACCCTTTGCCTTTTTCCACGCAGCGTTTTCTACATGCCTCGTTTACTTTTTCATTTCTACATGTAGCATATAGTTTTTCTACATGCCACGCTTAACTTTCTGTTTTCTACATTTAGCGTGTGAAATTTAGTAGGGTGAACTACGTTTCGTTTAGGATTGCTGTTTCTACACGCGGCGTGTAGCTAATTTTGTTTAATCTGTGTATATTATGTTTTTTGCCTTTTATTTTTAAGGCCTTTTATTGAAAAGTTGACATAAGTAAGTTTAGTGGTAGATCTGACTTTCACTTTCTGGTGAAAAAGATGTTGTAGGATCAGAAGTAATAAGACTCTCAAAGGCTTATGAAATAGGAGAAAGTCTAGAAATACATGTATAGTTTTCTACATTCGACTTAAGATACGCGTATACATTGAGAACAAACAGAAACACGAATCAAAGAACAGCTGAACTTTCACTTAACTGAGTAAGCAGTCACTGAACAAGTCAATAACTATTGAAGAACATGTTCACTCTTGAATAACCCAACACCATTCCACTTTTACTTACTTTACTCAATACTCTATTTTACTCCACAGTGAACTGGTGGCCTACGATCGTCAGCAACAGGATCCCACACCCCTTAGCAATGCCAGTTTAACTTCAGCCGCTGAGCATCCCACGACAAATCGCTGCTATGGCTGCGCCTTGGCCTCCACGGAGCAATGTTTGACCCTGCTACGTGCCATGGCCTACAACTATGACTGCCGCTTGGGTCTCTATAGCCAGGGTCTGGTTAGCGAACTGGCCGAACACAACCTGCGACGTGGCACTCCCCAAATTCAGGAGGAAGTGCGCAATCTCTTGGTGGTGCTTACCAAAGACAATACCGACGCCTGCATGCACTTGCTGCAGTTGGTGACGACACGAGTGAAGAATGCTTTAATGGGTGCCATACCCTTGATTAGTCTAGAGGCGGCAGTGCATCAGGAGATGACCTTACTGGAGGTTTTGCTGGGTCAAGATGATGTATGCTGGGAGTACAAATTGAAGGTGATTTTTGAGCTGTTTATTAGCAACTGTCGTTTGCCTCGAGGACCCGTGACTTCGGTGTTGCATCCTTGTCTAAGGATAATGCAGAATCTCATCTGCCCGGTGCTGCCCAGTAGTAAGACAACCAATCCGCAAGTGGGACCCACAGACTTGTGCAGCATGAAGCTGTTTGAGGGTAACACCATAGACTATCGTGCCTGGTTGAACTCGGATCGTAATCATGAGTACACGGCCTGGAGTAGTCGCATGCCGGCGGCGGCTCAGAAGCAGAAGAAGCAGACAAACACTGGAACGGAAGCACCAGCCAAAGGCAAGAAGGAGGTACGTGCACTGTTTTTGATGGAGAAGTATGGCCGCCGTTGGCGTCAGCTGGTTTTGGACAAGCAGCGTCTCATCAAGCCCCTGGTATTCAATGCCAAATGGATTCAGCCCTTGCTGTTCAATGCCAACTCTCGTTTTGGTCGACAATTGGCCTGTTCCCTGCTGAGCAGCCTCAGCCGCACCAGCGAACGCAAGCAGCAGGCTCTCAACATGTTGACCTCGTTCCTCAGGCATGTGGGCGAGGCGGGAGAGGCCAGTGCAGAGTATTTGAATCTCTATAGGAACATGGCCACCGAAACACCCTGGCTGCAGTATCTGGTGCTCAAGGGCGTGCTCAGTCAGATCTCTCAGCTGTTGGCCGTGGAGATAGGCAAAATACATCGCATGGAGGAGCATTCATTGTCCTCAGACTTATCCCTAGGCTATGCCCTGCGTCAGTATGTGGAATTACTGTGGCTATTCCTCGAGTGTCCCAACATCAGACGCACCTACAAAACTCGCCTGCTTGGTCCCGTGCTGGAGAGCTACTTGGCCCTCAGAAGCCTGGTGGTGCAACGCACACGCCTCATAGACGATGCCCAGGAGAAGCTACTGGAAATGCTGGAGGAGATGACCAGCGGCACTGAAGAGGAAACGCGTGCCTTTATGGAAATACTCATCGATACCGTCGAGAAGACCCGCATGAATGACATTAAGACGCCCGTCTTCATCTTTGAGCGTCTCTACTCCATCATCCACCCCGAAGAGCATGACGAGAGTGAGTTCTACATGACCCTGGAGAAGGATCCACAGCAGGAGGACTTCCTGCAGGGTCGCATGCTGGGTAATCCCTATCCCTCGAGTGAAATGGGCTTGGGTCCCCTCATGCGTGATGTTAAGAACAAAATCTGCACCGACTGCGAACTCATAGCTCTCCTGGAGGATGACAACGGCATGGAGTTGTTGGTTAATAACAAAATCATTAGCCTCGACCTGCCCGTCAAGGATGTCTACAAAAAGGTTTGGCTAGCCGAAGGCGGTGACCGGGATGCCATGAGAATTGTGTATCGCATGCGTGGTCTTCTGGGTGATGCCACCGAGGAGTTTGTGGAGACGCTCAACAACAAGAGTCAGGAGCAGGTGGACACCGAGCAACTTTATCGCATGGCCAATGTCCTGGCCGATTGTAATGGCCTTCGTGTGATGCTGGAACGTATTGGAAGCCTACAGCGAATTTCCCGCCAACGTGAACTCATCCAAGTGCTGCTCAAGTTGTTCCTGATCTGTGTAAAAGTGCGCCGTTGCCAGGAGGTATTATGTCAGCCGGAAATCGGAGCCATCAACACGTTGCTTAAAGTTTTGCAAATGTGCCTACAATCCGAGAACGATTCCATACAATCGACCGTGACGGAACAGCTACTGGAGATTATGGAAACCATTCTGTCCAAGGCGGCGAACGATACGTTGGATTCATTCTTGCAATTCTCTTTGACCTTTGGCGGTCCGGAGTATGTGAGTGCCTTGATCTCCTGCACCGATTGCGCCAATGTAAGAAACAACCCTTCAGTGCTGCGTCATCTCATACGAGTGCTGGCAGCTCTCGTCTATGGCAATGAGGTTAAGATGGCCCTGCTCTGTGAACACTTTAAGGTGAGTGAGAGAACTTGCATTCAACTCTTGAGACGAATCTTAGAGTATAAGTGCTTGATAGAGTTAAAGTAGAAAGAGTTTTCCGATGTCCGCAAACTCTTTGTCAAGCTGTAAAAAGAAGTATAATTTGATGGTTGCAAGAGATACCGTTGAACTTTTAAAGATGCCAAACCGAAAACTGTAAAATTAAACGATTCGGTTTGGTTCATCTGGGAGAAATAGGTTTTTTGATATTTTGAAATTTAAATAAGTATAAATTATTGAACGAAATAGTATTACTTCCTTTGAGAGAAGAGATCTGTTGAATTGAATTGGTTGAGAAACGGTTACAGACAAGATGTACAAGAATTTCAACAGATCCTGGTTTCTTGTTACCGGTATTAATTCATTGCTCGAAAGTTTTAAAAGAAATTGAGCTAGCCTTCAGTTACGTTTCCGGCTCATCTTAATTAAACATTATATTGGTCCCCATTTTCATACGCAATCAAGCTTTTCTTTAGAAATTTGATGATAACCTTAGATTTTCTTTTTAGGCTATCAGATATTTGGCTCTCATAGATACCACGGTGGTTGTTATCCCAATAGGGATGCCCGCACTCGGCGCATTCGTTGTTGTTTTGCGCTAAGTCAATGGCTCGCGTATAGAGGCTTACGCATAACGAAACTGCAACAACAACTTCGTATGTTTCTCTCTTCTCTTTCTCTCCCATGCCTATTTCAATATTGAAGGTATAGCCGGATTTCTCTTTCGTTTTCTTGTGGTTGTTGTTGCTTCAGAATTACTGAAGATTTGTATTGACCGAAAGATAATAGTGGTATGATGGATATATGGTGCGTTAAGGGTTCTGCTAAAGTCTCCTTAAGAAAAGGTTCCTGATGAAGACAATCTCTCTCAACAATACAGTGAGGCTAAATGGGCACACACACACATACGCGAAGGCTTCTGTCGATTTGTGCACTTATGCTGCCTTGCAATACCCTAACAGTCGTAGCAATGCTGGCATAAGGAGGAAGCTAAAGTCTTATAAAAATAGAACCGAAGGTGTGGAGCCTTATTTTAGGGTAACATTAAGTTTGAGTATCGAGCTCAAGTCAATCTCGGTCATTTTTGAAGCAATCCTTTTCAGTTTGAAGGTAGTTCGTATATCGAGCTCAATTAAATCTCGGAAATTCTAGCAGCAAGCCGTTTTCCAGACCAAAATGGTTTACAAATGTCGAACTTAAATCAATATCGCGCCTTTGTTTTTTCATCCGACGATGGGATTACGTCGAGTTCGTATAACAAGCTAAAATGCTTCCTGTTTGTCGAGCTAAAGTCGGGGTCAAGACAAGAACTGCGGGATTGAAAAATCCGTATTCAAGTCAACCCTTTTCTACTTGGCTTAAGAATAATCGCGATTAGCCGGCTTTTGACATCGTTTTTGGATTGATTTTAGACTGTATATTTTGTATTTTTTCTGTGTAGTTTCTGGTGCTAATGGCGGAATAATAAGTCATTGTTTCTTGTTTCTTTTTAAATTTGAAACTCCTATAGGCTTAGAGCATGATTCTGAAAGCTTTATCTTCTATGTATGTTTGCCCTAAAAAGGAGTGATTAGATAATGTCCTTCATGATTTTAGAAATGCCTCTAGAGAAACTCAGAAAAAGGGGTGATATCTAATACTTCCCTTTGAGTTTTGGAGGCAAATGTTGGCTTGTTTGTTTGTGGTGGGCGTTTAGATCGACACCCATGACTAGAAATCAGATAGCAAACTGCCAAACAACATGAATACAAATATTAAAATTGGTTCTACTTTCGTACATTTCCAGCACACGCTTGACTTTAATCGCTTTGATAACGAACGCACCACGGAGGAGGAATTCAAACTGGAGCTTTTCTGTGTGCTAACCAATCAGATTGAACACGATTGTATAGGTGGCACACTCAAGGATTATATCGTCTCGCTGGGCATTGTGGAACGAGCTTTGGCCTATATCACCGAGCATGCTCCTTGCGTGAAGCCCACTTTATTGCGCACCGACTCGGATGAACTCAAAGAGTTTATTTCACGTCCCAGCTTGAAGTATATACTACGCTTTCTCACCGGTCTGGCCAATCATCATGAGGCCACCCAATTGGCCATTAGTAAGGATATCATACCCATAATCCATCGCCTAGAGCAGGTGTCCAGTGATGAGCATGTGGGAAGTTTGGCGGAGAATCTGCTGGAAGCACTGTCAACGGATGCAGCCACTGCGGCCAGGGTGCAACAGGTGCGAGACTTTACACGAGCGGAAAAGAAACGTTTGGCCATGGCCACCAGGGAGAAGCAATTGGATGCTTTGGGCATGAGAACAAATGAGAAGGGTCAGGTGACGGCCAAGGGTTCGATACTGCAGAAGATAGAGAAGCTAAGAGATGAGACGGGTTTGACCTGTTTTATATGCCGTGAGGGTTATGCCTGCCAGCCGGAGAAAGTATTGGGCATCTACACGTTCACCAAGCGCTGTAATGTGGAGGAGTTTGAGCTGAAATCGCGCAAAACCATAGGCTACACCACGGTTACACATTTCAATGTGGTGCATGTGGACTGCCATACGTCGGCCATACGACTGACACGTGGAAGAGATGAGTGGGAGAGAGCTAGCCTGCAGAATGCCAATACACGTTGCAACGGACTGCTACCGCTGTGGGGTCCGGGTGTGAGCGAGGCTGCATTTTCGGGTTGCATGACGCGGCATAGTAGTTATATGCAGGAGAGCACACAAAGATGTGATATATCCTATACCAGCAGCATACACGATCTAAAGCTATTGCTGTTGCGGTTTGCCTGGGAGCGTAGCTTCCATGATGATGCCGGTGGCGGTGGTCCACAGTCGAATATGCACTTTGTGCCCTACCTGCTGTTCTATGCGGTTTATTTGTTACTCTCCTCCCGTTCTGCGGCAAGGGATAGTAAAACTTTGATGAGTTATCTGCAGGCGGCGCCCAATGAAAAGTGGCTGGAGTGTGGTTATGAGGTGGATGGTCCACTGTATATGCTGACCATCTCATTGTCGCTGCATAGTCGTGAAGTGTGGAACAAGCACAAGGTGGCGCATCTGAAGCGCTTAGTAGCGGTGGCACAGGCAAGACATGTGTCGCCTTCGGTTTTATGCAAGGCTTTGCTTTCACCCGCTGATCGTCAGACGAAGGATTATGCAGTCTACAAACCTTTCTTGATGCTGTGGGCTCTGGTGGATTTGATATATAATAATCTGTTCAAATCGGTGGCCACGCCCAAGGAGGAAGATTGGCCCATTAGTCTGTTTGATTACATACGCAAGAATGATGAGGCCATGCTGAAGTCCACCGATGGCATACTCCAGACACTGACTGAGGAGTTTTTGCCCTGCACCAGTTTTCAAGAGTTTTGCGATGTGGCAGGTAAATGGAATCGCCAAACGATTTGTGGAATTAACTGGATTAACTTTTTCTTTTCTTGCTTTCTCAGGTCTACTTCAAGTGATTGAGCAGCCGGATAGCTTCATTGAGGACATACTTACAGCCCTGCCCGCCACCACCAGCAGCAGCAGCAGTTCTTCTAGTTAAACCCAGCTTATAATAACATAAAAATATATATTTATCACCTAAACAAAAAACCTTATTTAATCAATAAACAAAAAAATTATTCGTTTGCACAATGAAGAATTTCAATATCAAACTTTTTGCCATTTTTATTTCGAAACACATAAAAATCATAGTAAACAATAAACAATTTATAGCTAAGATATTGCAAAATGGGACGATATTTTTGTGTATAATTTTGTATAATTTAATGTACAATCAGTTCCAACAAATTTGACTAATTTTGTGTAAACCCATAAAAACAGAAGAACCAAAATGTAAAGGGAGGGATTAGTGTTAAATATCTAAAATTAAAGCCATTTAGTGAGAAATTCTTACAACCATTTAGGTTTTACACACACACAGAGAGATAGATAGAGTGAGATTAGGAAAGTTTTACTGTCTTTTGGTGTAAACATAACAAGTGTAATCCAAGGTATACTTGACAAGGTAGCCGCACTCGCTCTTTTACAACCTCTTATAGTAGCAGGCCTGGCCAGCCATGGCCCCTGGGGCCCGAAGTCACTCACTGCGTGTCATAGAGAAACATACATATTTTTCAGTGCTCTCTATTTGGCCGGGACTAATATTAGAGAGCGGGAGAGCGCTTGTGTCAAACAAAACTAAAAAGCAGAACGTAAAAAATTCTTCCGCGGAGTTGCGTCGCTCACAACTGTTGTTTACAGCAAAGAAGATTTAATATAGAATCATAACCTGGTCCGTCGGCAACTTTTCGCTCAAAACATGAATCAGCTGTTCGCTTTCATTTTCGCTCTGCGAGTTATTTTTGACTAACATCACTCAAAAAACACCGGCGTCCTAGAGCAGCGATGTTCTTCCATAGCCCCCAGGGGCCGAGCGCAATGGGCTATTTACACGCACACGAGCCGAGCGCATGCCGAAGTCGGGCATATGAACGTAAGCAGCGCTCTCTTGGCCTTTATTCGCTGCCCAGCCGTCGTTGAGGGCAGTTCAAAGCTGGGCTGTGTCGCTTTAATATCGCACACCCATACACTCTCACTTTTTGGCCTCGCTCTTCTTGAACAACGCTGTCCTAGAGTGTCTCTCTAGGTTATCTTCTCTCTGTTTGGAGACGGACATTTAAGATGTGAGCAAAGAGAGCGAGTGCGGCTACCTTTTAAATATACCTTGGTGTAATCTATAGAGTTTCGTCTTGTGTATTCTCTTAACTTAGTTAGTTAGTGTTGCGTGTGTAGGTACATAGGTGTGAAAATATATAGAGAGACAACTAATTGAGCATATTTAGTAAACTAAGGAATAATATCGCGTAATACTCTTTATACAAAAGTTAAAATTCTAATGCTATGACACTTTCATTTAGTATATTTATAAGTACCCAGGTAGATAATACGTATTTTTATTTGTTCTTATTTGTTAAGCTGCTTTCTGTTTATGGCTGCTAAATAGTAGCTGTGCGTGGTTGCCTTCGTCGTTATTGCACACAAAAGATTGCTATAAAATTGACTTTCTTAAACATTTACTTTTTTTTGTTGTATATCAAATTCCTATGGTTTGTGTCTAGTCTTGAGTGTTTTTGTTTGTTATTTTTGCTCGTATTTTTTTTTGGAAGTTATGCTAATTGTTCACTGGCATGTGGAGTGTTGGGGGAGGGAGTTGAATAATACCTAAAATATCATTTCTTTAATACTCAAGTGTTGCTTTTAGTGTTTAAAATTCGAGTTAGGCTTCAAATAAAATCTTACATTCGTTTATACTGTTTCCTGTAAGCACAACATTTGAATAGACAGTTGGCTGAGTATATACATAGGACCTATATAGCTCTTGGTACCTAGTACTGGTGCGGCTAACAAAGAAAATTCTGACTTGTTCAGTTTAATGAGCAATTCTTTGTTGTTTACTCACTCATGATAACTAGACCTCGGATTTTGCATATTTGCATATTTTTAATGGATTAATATAGGTGAATTCAGATGAAGCCAAAATTCGTTTTGTTAATTTTTTTGACACTCTAGAAAACGTATAATAGTATTGCTAACCTGACA
Organism: Lordiphosa collinella; assembly: GCA_018904265.1. Taxonomy (NCBI): domain Eukaryota; kingdom Metazoa; phylum Arthropoda; class Insecta; order Diptera; family Drosophilidae; genus Lordiphosa; species Lordiphosa collinella. The sequence goes on along the minus strand of JAEIFV010000603.1, from coordinate 2,129 downwards.
AACTCGATATCAGAAGTGGGATCTCTGCCTACGTTCGTTCTAACGAATCGTTCGTGAAGAAACGCAGTGCCGGCCGTGAGAATAGGTCTGAACCTGATCACAAGAAACCAGAACCGTCAATCATTCTGTGCCATTTCTGTGGAAATCCTGGACACAAAATGTTGGAATGCTGAGTCAAGAAAGTTTGGAGTCTATGAACAAGAAGACCAAAGGACCTGTTTTCACAAAGGATCTATAAAATAAGAGACGTGTAAGTGCCGTGTCCGATTAAAAACGCAGAATGAATTACGGGGGAAATATATCGATTTGTTTGCTCTTAAAAAGAATGTTAGTTTATTGGAGGATAAAGAAGTTACGGCCGAACGTCTTAATATTGTATGTTAAGGGCTTTGGTGCGTAATAAACAATCTAGCGCGCCATTGAAATGATATGGACTATTTGTAGTGCGGACGTGAGCAATGGCACCGACCGCACACTAAGTTGGAGACTAAGCCCATTGGAGTTCGAGGAAAATTGAAGCCATTACTATCGATGAACCAGTGTTAGTACTCTTTGTCGAACAGTAAAGACCTTGGGAATTAAATTTTACGATCAAATTCGATTGCATATATTTAGCATATTTTGCATATTTTTGGCATATTTTTTGCATATCTTTTGCATATTTTCGATATGCATTAAAATTTGTTATAAGTATTTGAACGATAAATCGCCTAAATACAAAGTTTGGTATCAATCTGATGAAAAATATGGAAATATGCAAAGTCCGAGGTCTAATGATAACTAATCACACTGAACACATCTAACAAACAACATTTTGAGTCTTAAGCATTTGCCTTTTGTTCTTTAGCTTACTTATGTATTTCCATTCGATATGTGTATTTCTTGGAGAAGTCTTGGCGAAAGAATGGAGTATAGAGAAAGAATAGAGGATATAATGGAAAGCCAAAATTTAATATTTTAAGATTTAATGACCCCAGGGGGGACTCAATGTTTCTTATCTCCCCCTAAATTAACGTTAAACTGTGAATGTAGACAGAGAGACTTTCTCAAAACAAGTGTCAACAAATATAAATTTTAAAGCAAGATACTTGATTAAAAGGCGCGGAAAGTATTCATTCTAAGAGCAATTTGTAATCTGTCATGGATTTGAAAAAACTTCCAGTGACCGGAATATACTATATAGCACAGCCAGGACGTCATCAATTATTAAATTTTTCCATATCCAGCGCCTATTTTAAATACCCAATTGAATCCTCCGCAGGGCCATTAAATCTTAAAATATTTTATTTTTGAATTCTATTAAATTTTCTATAAGTTATACTGCAGTTTTTTCCGCAAAGTAGCAAAGTTCATATTTTTCATTCAAGCGATGGTTATTAAGAATTTTAACTCATGATGTTAGATGTGCTCAAACCTAACATCGCATGTTTGTAGCTATACTCTGTACCATAAGAACTCTATAAGGGCTATGTATACTCAATTCTTCTAGGTATGCACGAGTATGTGTAGAATTTTGTGTAAAGCAGATCTAATACAAAATTTTGATAATATGCTTAGGAGTAATGAGAAATGGGACAGCTCTTACTAATAGACTTGAGTTGTCGTAGGGAAAACTGTTTTAACCAGTTTTAAACAGGGCTGTAATGCGGTAGGAAGGAAGGAAGTTACATTATGACTTCAGAGTGATCTCCCAACTAATCCTAAGTTTCGGTATCAAAAATTCATTCCAGAATTTGTAATTTCGCCAGAATGATTCCAGTGAAACGCAGGAATTAAAAGTGAAAGTATGTTTGTCCCTTATAGGGGTCTAAACCGCTGAACCGATCTTCACAAAATTTTCACAGAATTTTCATGTCGATCAGGAAAGATTCATAGGCGATGTGTTATTTCTGTGAACCGGTTCCAAAGCGGTTGAAAACAGTTCAAAAGTAGTTAAGAGCCATAGCGACCTTTCTAATGTTTAATTAGTCAATGCATAAGTTTTTTTACAGTTAGGAACAAACGCAACTTCTTGACCTCGAGCCAGGTAAACTCGTTACTAATTTAAAATTAGAAAGGTCGCCAAATAAATTACAAAAACCTATAGGAGAGAAGGTACGCTCTCTGATTTTGTAAATGAAACTAACAAA